>MU159059.1:1129-40646 GCA_015888305.1 Antheraea pernyi | reverse complement strand
TTTTGACGCGTTGGAATTCTATACCGACTGTTAATATAAAAAGGAAGAGGTTTTACTGTCAGATGATTAACAATAATTATAGACAAATAATGCGATGATCGCTATTTACTCAATCGTGTAGAATACGGATATTTTTTTTAATATGAGTAACTAGTATTTTATTAGTACACTAGCTTCGGCCCGTGACTTCGTCCGCGTGGAATAGTCTCTTTAGGCTAACTAACACGCAGCGGAAGCTCTTAAAACGGAAAAAAAACGATTTTGAAACATTCTTCATTGGTGCTCCGCTACTATGGGTCTCAGCGTAATGATATGTAGCCTTCCTCGATAAACGATTTATCTAACACCGAAAGAATTTTTCAAATCGAACCAATAGTTCCTGAGAATAGCGCGTTCAACCAAACAAATAAACTTTATAATATTAGTATAGATTACTACTCTTCTGTCGGTAGTCCGGTGAAGCTGTGAAGACCCTGCCAGGTCAATAGCGTAGTCAGTTCGAGAAAAAAAAAAAATAAAAAAAAAAAAAGCAAATCTTAATTCGGAAGCTGGCGAAATAATGAAAGCAATAGACAGTGCATAATCACCGGAAGAATAATGATGTGTTATAGATCTTGTAGGAACAATGCTTTTTTTCGATCTGGCTACACGCTATTGACCTGACTGTCCGTCACTGTTTCACCGGAAGCAACAAGCTCAGGGGTGCCAAAGTGGTTAAACCTCGGCTAGGCTTGCCTTGGATGCAACATCGAGAATACACTGCTACATTTACTTTTACGACTAGATTTTTAATAAAATTTTGTTTCATTAACCATTATGGTTGTAAATTTTGAAATGCAAACCAGAGGATCCCGACGATTATATCGAATTAAAACGATTACCTACAGCTCTAATGTTTACGTTGCTTTTATAGAGGTGAGGATTTCGATCGGGAAATTGCTTTAACAACAACTTCTGTTGACCCGCGTGTCGATGGAGTAAGTATACATGTCTATCGTATAAAACGTGATATAATAAAACTTTATTACGACTTAATAAATAAATCTATGTATAGTTTGTAAAAGCTGTAAGGTAATCGGGAAATACTTTGAGGATAGCAATTAGAAAGGGTGATTAAATAATGCTATATCTAGTTCAAACATGTATTTTAAACAGATTTACCTTTTGAGTTTGTTTGTCTTTGGTATCTTCTAAATATTTTTATCGGAACGCTATTTTATGAAAATGATTCCCATTACGACGTTGTGCCATTTATGTTTGCTTTTTGTTTCTAATTATTAGGAGATGGATGATATAGTTCACACTTATCAGTAAAAGTATACAAAATCTATGTAAACCGAATGGTGTGAATTAAAAAGCAAACGTAGTAGCCACACGTATCATTTCTTTGGGAATAAGTACCTGAAAATGTATGATTTTTAATTGTCTTCTAACACTATAAGATTCTTATAGTATTTGCTTACCCACCCAAACTATGCCTGGAAGAAATTGCTGTCAGCAATAACGCAACTTTTTGTACTAACCGCATAAATGTTTAAAATACACTTTAAATAAATAAATATCTGTAAATTGAAATTCCGTAATTAAAATAAAGCTTATAAGTCACATGGGTATCTTTCTGAGGAAAGGGTCCCAGCGATATTGAAGTCTCTTTTATTGATATGAATTATTAATTTACTTCACAGATAATTACGGAAATCTATTACACTTTCATCAGCTGACTATAATTTATGTTGGATTCTATAGTATATGGTTTCAGTTACCGATTAAAATCATGTGGATTCCGTTCTTGTTCATTAATGTAGATATATAAATGCACGTTTATTTATAATAACTAATAGGTAAACAAATATAATGAAACCGAATAGTCTGATATTACTAACCCTTTAATGTAGGTGTTCTACAAATATTGGCATTAAAAACACATTATGAAAGTAAGAAGCAATATAAAAAAGGTAATATACTTGTTGCTAAAACATGCAGGAAGATATTACGCAGTACTTCCATTATCCGTGGTACATTATTAATGAAGTCCGTGTCTCCACAGCGCAGCAAACCGAAACCTAAAGTGACTTGTAATAAAGAACGTACATTTATTAATCCAGTATTACTATTACTGAACATTTTAGTTGGTGGTGGTTTATATATTTTTAATACGTGGTTGAAGAATAAATCCTCTTTATTTCGGGTTGTACTTTGGGGTCTGATAACCAAATCTCTGGTAAAGGAAAAATATACTATTATCAGGACTAATAGATGAAGTTTATTTGTCTTTAAGAAACTATAGACTTATTTAGACTTTCTAATTACTAACTTACATGATTACTGACTTTTTTACTTATTAGTATCTATCACTAGCTACCAACCACAAGTCGAAAATCTTGGGAGATGTGTTGATAATTGACTAATAATTGATTGAATTCCCCTTTTAGATTTAGCGACTTACCGTCTTCGATGATATTCTTATTTAATGCCAGATGAGATCGAAAAAACAACTTTAGCAAATAAAAAACTACGCTGTCCTTGACGGACATAAGTTATACCTTCTTTCTACTAAGTTCTAGAATTTAATTAACTCGAAAGAAGTGAAAGATGTCGTGGGCGGTCGTTAATCAATATTAATTATCAATAAATAGTATAAAACAAAATCATTATATGCATTTGTCTATGTACTGTTTATAACTCTTCTATAAACTACACAATATATTCATATAGCTTTCGAAATAATTTGGAAAATAGCTTCCTAACAGAATGTAGTATAATAAATGCATATTATATTGATAGGAAGTAAAGTTGTAAAACATATCTATGAGGAAAGTATTTGCTGTTGCTGTACACCTTATGAGAAATCATAATAATGTCCAATAAAATTGTACGTCTCAAGAAGCCCCACAGAAAAGTCTAAAGTTTTGAGCGTGGCGAAGATGTTTTGAGCAATATAATATTAGTCCTTATCTAGTTAAATACGTTAGTTATACATAGCATTTATTGCATATCATTCATTAGAAGATAATACAGATATAAAATGATATGCAACAAAAGAACTAGACTTATGAAGCTTCTTTGACTTCTGTGCAGTGTAGAATCAAAATGCCTAAAAACTGGATCTGATAATAAATATGTTTAAATCGTTTTATTACTTATGATGCCATATTTGGAAGCACAATGTATTTAAATGTTATAATTTGTTTTATAATGCCTAATTATTTCGGGTTTTGCTATATGAAAGATTTTATTAGGGACGTACACTACCACTGTCCTCATGACCCCTAAATAAACTCACTTTGTCTATCTAAAATAATTCAACTAAGACAAATCAAAAGCCGCCAGCTAACTCAGTAAATCCCTTTTAGCTTAGTAAGTAATTAATAGTGTTTATAGTGAACAATTTAATCCTGCTAACTGACGCGTAGAATAACGTCCGCCAACGTGACGTGTCGGATAGGAACACTATTTGTACAACGGCTCTGTTATTGCATAAGACTTCAAAGTAACCACTCACTCTTTGTAGTCCGTAAATGTTGGGAATTTGCAGGATATTTATTGATCGAGCGAGCTTGAGGTGTTACGTGTGGTTGAACTTCCGAGCTATTTTAATATTACTTATTAGTTATTTTTTAGTTTACGCTATAACTTTTATATAAAATGCTAGATATACGTCAAGATAATTATGAATATCATTTAATTTGAAAGTGTAAACATATATATGTACTAGCTCGCTCACGGCTCCGCAATAGTTTATTATTTTTTATTAATTATTATTTGTGTGTCCTAATTTTATTATTAGAGATATGAATAAATTAAATAAATATTTTGTACTCTTAATGTGTTTTCACGATTTCTAAAAATATTATGGGCAGTTCTTCTTTATCCTCTGTACAAGATTTTACAAAAATTAGTCAAGAGGTTCTGAAGTAAAATTTCAAAACAAAAGGACCTATGCAAGGTTAGACACGGAAGCACGATGGCCACACAAATCTCTGCCATAAAATAATATTGTTCACACTTCTGTGTTTCGGTTTCAAAGATGAGGTTGGCAACATATATTGGCACTAGTCGTTCGACATCGGTCCTCGGGAGTAGCAACCTTTTATAAAGGACCTCAGGTATGAGGTCTTCTTGAAGTAGTCCGGTGAAGTTGTAAGTTGCTAGGGTAGCGTAGTCAGTTTGAGAAAAGAAGGATCTTCTTGAAGTTGGTTATACATGCATATAGGCTGAAATGCCCATTTAACATCGGATCGGATAATCGGATAACTGCTATGTCATAACAAAAAAAGATAAAAAAAATATATAAAATAATATTTGTAATCAGTGGAAAATTTCGATGAAACACATGTACAGACAGAATTATTGTTTTTTTTAGATATACAGACAAAAACAATGATTAAGTAATTAATAGATATACAATATAATGCGCAGTATATGTTATGTAGATCGATTTTTCTCGAACTGACTACGCTATTGACCTAGCAAGGTCTTAACAGCTACACTGGACTACGGTGTAGATCGATTAGGCAATGCTTGTATTATATATTCCATGCTTGTATAATTAATCAGTTATGATGCTCAATTGAAGCCCGCAATAAACTTGAGCTTTTGATGATGAAATCAATACAATAATCGTCAGATAGAAATTTACTCGCTAATTATTTATCTTTATATAATATCCGCCACATTCAATATCTATTTACAATTTTATATTCGTGTTATTACCGTCCAAATTTTAGCTAAAATTACGTAGACCCTACAAATACCAAAAATAAAATTTTATCACTGATATAATATTCATTCTGACCTATATCTGACATTGTACCTTTTTAAAATTGAAGTCCTGTAAACTGTGTACTATATAGAATATGTACTTTCTATATTTAGCAGTATAATTTTCTTATTTATGTTATTGCTGATTCATTCACGTTAATGTAGATTTGAACCTATCCCTCGATACTATTACTTTATTGCGGATAAAAGGTACTTTCTATACTTCTCTGTATCTCTAGCAATGTCTATGAAAATGTTATGACAATCAGTTATGCAGCTGCGTGAAAGACTAAAAAACTCACATTCTCATTTATATTGTGACTAGGTGATACTCGCAGCTTCTGCGTTTTCTATTATCTCAACAATATATTTACGTGCACACGAAAAACATAAAAAAATTGGAAAGGAAAAGTATAAATAGCCTTTATAATGTCTTTGGAAACATTGTTATCCGTTTACTTCCCATCGCCTTCGCATGCGCGCTACACTGCATGCACCACTTCTCCACGGCATAAAAACATATCTTTCTTACAAAATTCGTAGTTTCTTAAAACGTGAATAACTTTATACTAATGGAAGCTATTGTGATATTTCCTTGATATAAAGACCAAGTGTGCAAGAAGTAAAACTAACATAATTTGATTGAAATCTATCCAGTGGTCTTTATCTCTATCATTTTACTTACATATATAGACACAAAATATTAATATAATTATATATTAGTAAGGAAGTTCCACGAATGATTGATTACAGTGAACATTCTTGTAATTATGTCTTGCTAAAGAAAAAAATGACCGTATAAGAAACCGGCAATATTTCTGCAGAGCTTAAGAATAATTGGTTCTTGGCGATCGCCTGTTATTACATTCTGCTCAGACCGTGGCACGCTGCTCGGCGTCGCGTTAATTAATTACACAATAAACCGAAGACGCATGTTCTCGACGAAATCTTAGCATCCGTTAAACGTAAACTTAAGAAGCTTTGGCACGTTTATACCGCATAGAAATAATTCAAAGGGGTTGAACGCGTGGCGTAATTAATCAGATTCCCTCAAGACAAACCTTGCTCGGCAGGAGGCCGAAACTGCACCTGAGAAGGCCGAACGACTACCTGTGCTGCTAAATATGTAATACTATGCCGTGTACAAAGAGATAGTTTCGGTAAATTTTTAATGATTTTAATCATTTTATCCATCGTATTACTGTTCATCCACTTGAAATATCTCTTTAATTTTATTAATTCTGTTAGAATCTATTTTAAAATTTTCATTACATGAAAATCGAATAGATTGCTCACAGTTATTTTATTAACGAACGATGAAATTATTATGCAAAATACATATTTATAAGAGACGATATGTTGTCATACAATGCCCTTATATCCTTGTAAATGGTAGTAACGATTACATAATACATAGTTCAATTTAAAAAAAAGCTCGAGTTACATAAAATTGGATGCTAAGAGTTCGTCGAATTAACATAAATAATTCTCTCTGGAAATATTGTATTCAGGCGATTCACGTCGATAATTCAAGATTTGAATAATTCAGCAGTCGTTTTAAGATAATTTCCAAATTGAAGGTTTCACAGTTACTCGTCGATCTAAATGAAGTAAAGTTTTATGTTTTCTTTCAATTTTAACTAGATATTTTTTGCAATACAATATTGCATAAGGAGGTTTTTTGTGTACGTGTAGATGAAGGAGAAAATGAATACAATAGTCTTTTTAATATTTATTCAATTGTTTCAAAAACGAGAAGTCTTTAATTCGATTCTTTAATTCGTAGGCTCATACGCTTTGAATAATAAAGGAAAAGGTATCTAGAAATATGTAGTGTCTCATCTATATATGTTATTTCGCATGGCGATAAGGTTTTTGATGTGATACATCTATAGGCGCGGGTGTGTGAGACGTGACGACTCGATGTTGAGGAGTGAGACATCTGTTATTACTATGAAGAACTAAGTAGAGATAACACGATCATTGCCATGCGCAAGCGACTGCGTAATCACTCTTAGTGCAATTAGCTCGCGTACCTATAGTGTAATTTGAGAATTCGAGAATTTGATTCGAACAATTTCGATGATTCACATCTGCCATGCGTCCCGTGACGACTCAATTTTTTCTTAAGTCTGAGTGGCTCGCCACCATCCTCAACTTGAAAATGTATCACCGAGCAACTATACGCGTGTCCAGGCTACGGCACTTGGGAGCCAGCACATCTCTAGGTTTTAGTGGATTTACAATGTTAGACCATATCGTTATTTAACATCAAGTTAGATGAGAAAGCTAAGCTGAGAAAACTATAAAGTATAAAAAAATGTGTAAAGTGGATACTGTGGATATGTGTAAAGTGGTACAACGAAATCAGAGTGGGAATTATAGTGTAATGTTTTTATTAGATTAACGCATTCACACTGAATATTCACGCCAGCAACTTTTGGGTAACACACAATTATCTAAAGCTATTTAACTCAGAAGACTTGGTAGAATAGATGCCTTGTAATTTATTTAAGTTATATTATTATTATATATATATATATTATTTAAGTTATTGTATTTTTTAATTTGAACGAACATATTGTGTTATTGTTCTATATCGTTACATTACGTCGGTGATTTCAAACTGCAATATTGTGTATAGTAGTTTAAAATATATTTAAAATTGTGCCTCTAACTCCATTCTATTTCTTTTACGACTCTATTAAATAAAGCAATTTCGGTGGATTTCAATTATGACGATAGGGAACGTTTAATGTGAAAAATAAAGAAGAAAAGTAACTGTAATTTTATAAAATCTATTTTGAAATAAATATTTATAAATTTATTCCTATAGACACGTGTAAGGATTCAGTGTGTGTATTAATATCTCCCGTGAGGGAAAATATTTTGACACTTGCTTGTAATCAAAGGTGGCATGGCATGCGTTTTTCAGATTAAATTCCATAGAACAAGGGTATCGAAGGCCAAAAATGTAACAAATACTAAAGCTTAAAGAAAATCATTGATTTCATAAAAGTTGATTGCATCATTGTCTGAAATCCCTTATTTTCTTCCGCTTATAAGTGTTATATTAGCATATCACTACATATTTATAAAATAAAGTCCTAGGCCACATCTATCTATCTGTTCGTTAACCATAAACTCAAAAACTACTGAAGAGATTTTCATGCGGTTTTCACCAATAGATAAAGTGATTCACAAGGAAAGTTTAGGTACATAATTTGTCAATGTTTTTTTATTATTATCCGGGCGGGACAACGTCCGCCAGGCCCGCTAGTTGTAACATAAATATGAGTTATAATACATGAAGGACACTACGCTACACGTCAAAGAATCCTTAAAGACCAAGTTCATAGAGTACGGTATCTTAACTCTGTTCTGTCAATACATTCTTGACAATTTAATGTATGTCTGTAAGAACCTTGAAAAACTAACTAGATTTCGTAAAAAACCGGCACAATCTAAATACTAGAAACTGTGACAAACTGGTTGTCTATCCCACGTTTTAGACTTAGTAAAACCAATAACAGTTTTTTGGGAAATAGTGTTAGATTTTACAACAAAATCCCAAAGGATATTACCGATTTGCCGGATTTCGAATTTAAGCGCCATGTCAAGCGGGTTTTGGTGTCAAAAGGCTATTATAGAGTGGATCAATATGTGAACGATGGTGATGTCTGGAATTGACTCGTCTCTAAAAACATCTCTCATCCATTAAAAACGTTTGTGACATTTACATAATATATTCTAAATATTATATATATTTGTTAAAAAGATAAACTAGATCGAGTTTCTTCTTCTCGATGACTGGGTTGTTTTCCGAACCGGTGGTAGTTTTGACGTTCATAAGTGCCTTCTTAGGGCCTAAATTAAATAAAGTGTTTTTGATTTGATTTGAAAGAAATTCGTCCTTGTAAATAATAAAAATGAGAATTTAAATTAATTGAAAACATAACTATTCCTTAATGTTAGTATTGTATTGTATCAATATTTATATAATTTACGACGTACGGTATATTGTTGATAATATTAAAGACTATCATTGACCATGTATCCATTAAATGTTATTTATTTCTAGGAATTCAGTTTTAAAAGACATCGAGTAGGTTTCTGAATATCAAAAAGTGAGAGAGTAAAATAATAATTTACGTTACCATGGCTTTATTATAAGTTTCGGAGAAAACATCTTCTACGAATATAAATTGTTTTGCTTATTCCACATTTTAATATACTAGTGGGCGCCCAGTGGTCGACATTCGACCATAGTTCATTGATTTTTTAAAGATAAATATTATAATAATAGTTGTATGTTATAATATCATTGTTGAATGTAGAATGAAAAAGAGTAATTTGAACGTAAGAGTAAAATAATACATACAGTCGAGCATAGCAACCTCCTTCACAACCTTTTTTGAAGTCTTTTATTGACAGATGTCAAAATTTCTTTTTTATTTACATTTATACAATATTGTGTAAAATTGAAGCAGTAGTGTGAGTAATGCATATTTTAATTAATTTAATGTACTTCTAATGCATTTTATATAAAATAAATAGCTTTCTGCACTTCTCCTCCATATAAACTTTAACTATGCCAAATTTCACGTTCATCCGTTCGCGCAATTCCGTTAAAAAGGGGTACAAACTTTAGGCTTCACGTATTAATATATATGATGATAACAATTATAAACGTTCTAATGTTTCGGATATGTAAATAGTGATTCGCCAAGTAATACATAAATATGCATATGAGTTATATTTTATTACGCATTTTTGTGAGTGTATTGACGAACGTTATATAACAATGGATTCTCAAATAGCTAATTAGCGTGGTAGGTAAAGTAATGTAGATTTCAAACGTAATAAAAAGAGTGAGAAAGTCGCATTCAGAGAGGGAGATAGCGAAGCCTAACGCTTTCTTCCTACGTGTCGATTACTACCAGCCGACCTCTATCAGAAGCCGCGTTAAAAAAATCGTTTCAAAGAAATTTGTTTGCGTTACTTGGTATCTATTTTCGAATGAAACTATTAATCTGTTAACTAAACTGCATAACAGTTTGTACTTAATGTACAAAGCTTACAAGGAGGCTGGAAGCCACCGTTAGTATGTAACGAAACAGCTGGTACCGGTGTAGCTGCGAACGATAAACTGTGTTCCGTGCACTCCTGCAACCGACACATTTTACTCTCTCCATCGTTTGATAAACTCCGCCGCGCCGGTCCTTTGTTCTCGTAGTCTTGAAAATTTAAAAGCGATCCCAGCAGTAAATTCCCGTTTGTAGCGCTTCCCAGATCGAGATAAATGGTATTGAATAAATTAATATCATAATATACACAGAGCGATGGCTGTTTTGTGCCATCATCAGTAAACGTTTTAAGAATTACGTGACTCATTTTTATGATTCTTTTATAATCTGTCAGCTTTTTATGTTTTAGTATATAATTTAATCATAGAGTTTTTGGCGGGATTTTGGTCTGTCATGTAGTGGATTTTATATTTTATACATAATCTTGTGTTACTTGACTCTATATTGTCTAAAGTTGGTGGTGTTTTATGTAATATAGTTTGTTTATTGTGCATAAGTGAAGTGAATGGAAAATAATACCACGGACCATGAATTCTGAGATGCCACAAAAACTCCATGGAAAGTTCTAACAAGAGAGCCATCGTCTTGTTGGAACATTGAATTGACTACCTACAAAGAACATAGTACGCTACTATTAACAAATAAATTAATATAAAAAAGATGGATAAAAGAATATATTATAGAAGATTTGGCGTTGCTGCCTTTACATTAATTTGGACATAGAAAAGATTTGGCGCGTATGCCTTTCTTGGACTTTAACTTGGACATAAAACTGACTAAAGGATACATAAGAACTAACTATATTGACAACTTCAGAAATAAAAGATGATTTTTTTAAATGTACGAAATATTATATAGAAGATTTGGCGATTAGGCCTTTAAAGAATACATAAGAACTACCTATATTGACAACTTAGGAATTGGCAGTATGGATTAATTCCTTCGCCTGTCCTATTGGACGAATATTATTACTACTACTAATTTAATCATAAAAAGAGGGGACGTAGGTGTCGTTTAGTTTATAGAAACGCTTCCATTTGTTTTATCCCTTAATATTTAAACTAGAGTAAATATTATTATACGCTATATTTACCACCATTCTGCTTTGATATTTTTTCATGAACTAGGCTATAAGAACTAGGAACTCTCTAAAATTACTGAAACTCCACAATTATACTTCGGTTTCCAGAGACCCAGAGATCAAATTAGACGAATATAAAAAAAGAAGCATATAGACATTATTCTAAATAGAGCTAGTGGTGGAAATGGAAATAAAGGAATACGAAATCATGAGTTGCAGTTGTCTCTCTCGCGCTCTATTCTATAGTTGAGGTAAAATGCGACAGCTATAAATTATATTAGAAACCTGTAGGAGCTTCGGGCTCACTACTATACGATTCTAGACTGACACGGACAGCGTAATAATAATACTCGGAGTGCGTGAAACAGACTGTTTATTTATATGAGCATATATGATGGTTATAGAGACGCGATCATTTATTTCTTTGAACGACATTCTATTTACAATACATACAAAGTTTCAGTCAGTCTGCCAAAGAGGTTGACATACTCGGTAGCTACAAACCTATTTCTCAAATGTATTGCCCACCACGTTTCCTTTTGAAGTATCAGTGTTGTTAACAGAATTATAGGTAATGGTCATTGAGTTTATTGGTAATATTTAATAAGACACTTTCTTTTTGGCAAAGTTTAATTGTAGAATTAATAAAATTAGTAAATAATTTAACTCACATCTACATCAAAAGTTACAGGACTAACAGAGTTACAGGAGGAGTTAATGTCATCAATTGGGAATATCACTTTGTTGAATACAGATAGTTGATTTGATGGAAATATGAGATGTGAACGTCTTGTAGTTTCTGGCCTTAGAACCGTTATATTTAATAGGGGTCTGAGAATCTCTATCAAGATGAAGCGCAACTGACCCGAATTCGTAGCGGGTATGCTGATATCGTTTCCTGCTGTGTTCAGCATTTTTTTTACGATAATACGAAAGAGAAATCGTACTAAAATTATTTTGTGGATTACTTCTATTTGATTTATAGTCAAAGAGAATTACAATCCGTATTACTATCGTGAAGGTACTAAATAAATTGTTTTTATAAGAAGTTTCTTTAGAATTTGAACGTACCTGTAATAATGACATTATATTAATAACATTTTAGCAGTTTTAATAGTAACATATCTGCAAGGTCATACCTAAATAGGTATATTATAAAGTAATATCTACAATATATCTACATATATAGTTTCTGTGTTCTATCTATACATATAATAAGAATGAAGTGTCTGTATGTAATATCATTTTTTTACTGATTACTTCTGAAAGTATACACACTTCTGATAACAACAATGCATTTTTTTTAATTTTCGTCGGTCTGTCTGTCTGTAAGTCTGTCTGTTTGTTTCGGGTAATCTCTGAAATGGCTGGACCGATTTTAACAGGACTTTCACAGGCAGATAGCTGAAATTACAGTGGGTTACTTAGGCTTCTCTAAATTAGACTAGTCGTTAACCGTGCTATCTTTAAAACGGTTCGAACGACTTCTACGAGACTTTCACCAACAGATAGCGGACATTATAAAAATTAATTTAGTCTATTTTAATTTGGACTAACTGTTAACCGTGGTTTCGTCCACAGTGCTATCTCCAAAACGGTTCGACCGATTTTTACTGGACTTTCACAGACAGATAGCGGACATTATAAAAAGAAATTTAGTCTGTTTTAATTTAGACTAGCTGTTACGCTGTTACCCACGATTTCGTCCTCGTGAAGTTTAGCAAAAATATGTTGTTCACTGTAAACATGTGCGGGAGACGTGCATTGTACTGGACTCCAAGAATAAATGTAATTGGAATTCATATATCTGTATCTATGTATGTAATTTAAATTATTGTGTTGTTGATCATTTTGGCGGCCATTTTTTTTGTTTCCCGCACTTTCGTCTACATAACTCAGTAACCATAGTAATATATAAGAATATTGTATCGAGTTTAATGAGCACTACTTAAATTGTAGAATATTAAAAACTGCTTAGACTGATATAAAGTTTTATATCCTAATTTATATTTATGCAAGATTTCAAGACGTCAGCTGATTCGTTGTTTACAATTCAGCATTATAATTATTAATAGCAAATTTGAAGAGGTTTTTCTAATTATTCTATCTTCATTAGACCATAAACGTATTACTTATTGATAATATGGGCATATTATATCATTATAATAACATCTTTAAGTCATTGTTTCATTAGTTCCTTATACAGTGTAAGTGAGCACTGATATGGTGGGTTAAGGTTCCTAATATGTTGCTGATGATAAACCTCATTTCGCACACTGTTAGTATTTATGTATCTAATGTGTATGTTACATGTTACTGTAAGTGGCGTGCGTGTCGTACTTACAATTGTTTTTAAAGAGCATTTCTATAATTGTAATGGGCCTCACAATTTGATATTTCTTTAATACAATTGTAAAAAACGCGTGTGAAGCTGCGGTTATAGCTAGTTACAAATAATCCAAAGCCTTTGCAATTCTTGCAGCACCAAAATTACAAATATTTATTGGTTTCAGCATGAATGGGTCGGCTCGTCCGGGTTAGTACCACCATTTCATAGAAAACCGACGTGAAGTAACAGTGCTTGCCATTGTTGCGTTTCGTTCGGTCAGTGTGAGCGACGGAGGACCACCTCCCTTCCCCTCTCCTCTCCCTCCCTCACTCCCTTTCCCCCAAACACAGGCTGGCAACGCACTTTCGACTACTCCGGTGTTGTTAGTTTCCATGGACGGTGGTGATCACTTAATATCAGGTGACCCACAAGTTCCTTTACCAGTTATGACATTAAAAAAAAAATTAGTTAGCTACCGTTATACTTTTATTAAACACAATAAACGTTAATAACATCATATAAGTTATTAATAATACATAGCTTTATATGTTTATAACCTCCTTCTTGTTAATGAATATAGATCAGATAATTTAAAATTCAATGTAATTAGGGGTTGAATATTTTCTTCAAATTTATATGGAACCACCTTTGAATATAACCAATTCAAATAAAAAAAGAATCATTAAAAGCATGGGGTGTAAGGGGTGTCAAATAACATCTAAGACTAGAGACATCCAAGCCAACCTCACTCGCACGTGGTGCACCCTGCTGAATAACGAACGAGGCAATGGTGAAAGCGGGGTGATAGGGTATTACAGCATGACTAGGTCGCAACCACCATGCATATGGCGAAAAAGCCCGTCATAGTGATTCGCTTTTCCGTGTCGCGTTTCGGGATCAGCCTGTGCATAGCCATCTTTACGCAGGCCGGCATGACAGCGGCGACCGGCGATGGATAGTGTGTCACTCGGTGGTCACCATTGTTTTTGGATTGTACTGTGCTTACCATCAGGCACAGAGCAGTCATTTTGCCGTGTTATTATAAAAAAATAAATCGGTTCATAATTGACGGAGCTATCAATTAACATACATAAAAAAATAATATACATACAACCGAACGTAGTAACTTCCTCGTTTTTCGAAGTCGGTTAAAAATGCATTAGTATTGAAAATACATAGACAACTTTCTTTCAACTTTAAAATGCATTTCGTTTCCTTGTCATATTAAAAACGTTGAACTTCTGTTACGTTATATTTTATAATCAGAACATTCAAATGGTCTTTATATTAATCGAATAAAATAATAAACGTAAATAATTTACATGAAATACATGATCATTTTTATGTAATATGGTTACAAATGGATTGACTGTGAAATGTCCGGCGATGGACGAAAGAGAATTAACTACAAAGATAACAAGATAATCGCGTCCGAACTTTCCCATTGTAAGTCTAAGTGGACTAAGAGACACGAGTCGGGTGAGACAATTTAATCTCGTCGGCTTCATGCTCCCTCAGACCCGGCGATAGTTTTTAAACGGTTAGAGTTTCTTTGTCATCCATCTAGTGCAGGACTAATTCGTTTTTTAAACTTTTAACTACATCACCTTCACTTAATGAACGATATTTCCCAAGGAAATTGTAATACTCTAATGTTATTATGTAATGGTTTTCTGTTTTACTAACTACCTTAATTCTAACTATTATATACTATAATATTATAAACGTAAAGCTGAATTTGTCTGTATGTTATGATTTTACATCTTAACTGCTTAATCGATTATCATGAAATTTTGTACACACGTTATCAGAGGTACAGATAAGGATATGGGCTCCTTTTCATTTCGGTACCATATTTGTAGGTGGTAGAGCCACGCTGAAGCTATTACTGGTTTCAGCATGAATGTGTCGGCTCGCTCGGGGTAGTACCACCCTCTCATAGAAAACCGACGTGAAGTAACAGTGCTTGCATTGTTGCATTTCAGTTCGGTCAGTGAGAGAGCCGGAGACCCATCTCCCCTCCCCTTCCACTTTACCCGTCTCCTTTCCTTCCCAAAACACAGGCTGGCAACGCACTTGCGACTCCCGTGGTGTTGCAAGTGTCTATGGACGGTGGTGATCACTTAAAATCAGGTGACCCGCCTGTTCGTTTACATCTTATGAAATAAATTAAAAAGGTACCCTTCCCGTGGGTAAAATTAAATCTACATTAAAGCGAGCGAGGCCGCGTGCATAACCTAGTTACCTATAACAGAAATATTACTTTTATTAGGATGAATTCGGATGACATTAGAGGCTCTCAATAGATAACGAAGGCTAATAAGAAACTAATTCCCGTTGAGTTGGTTCCTTGTTCTCTTTTTCAGCGTTTAAACTAATTTGCTAGTATAGACAGTTTAGGCTGGCTGCCTTTTCGAAAGTACCCACCCACTTTTCATCATTGGTGAATTAGTATTCAGTAAGTTTCTATCTCTTAAGCTAAGCACTTTACATAATGTATTAAAATTCTAGGAGAAAACATAAAACAAAATCTACAATACAAGCAAACTGTAAACAAAAATCTGTAACACATTTAAAAACGTCTGTGCAAAACTTTGAACACTTGCTTCAAGATTGCCCCAGGTTGATCACGAAGAGACTAGGGCACATGATGCTTTGTGATAATCTTCGTACATGTCCATTCGTTCTTTTGGTCTTGATGGAGAAGGAGTCTGGAATCAAATCGTTCAATAATATTGCTGAGCATGTGATTGCTAATCTTAAGACATTTAACGGACTTTGAAATTATCACGACCCTCTGACTTGTATCTATATCAGGGCGAATAAATCTTAGTGACTTTAATATTACGCCCATGCAACACGTCAAGGGAGCGAGTCATAGAATTATGAAACCGCTTACATAAACTACGCGCGGGTTTGTTACTCTATGGAGCGAATAGTGAATTGTATCAAATTGCGATCACCCCCCTCTCCCTTTATATTGCCAATTCCAAATGATCTCTGTGCGAAATAAACAAGTTTCGAAAAAAAGCAAAATCTATTTCTCCGTTATATGAGTTTGTATTATTTTAAATATATAACAATTTTAGGAGTTTAGAGATTTTAAACGTGGCTTCAATAATTAATAATGATAAGTAAATTAGCTGCCAAAAGTTTCTTTCAGCAGCCCCCAGTCCTGTTTAATTACAAATTAGGCGAGTCGTAAACAAAGTCTTCACTTTGTCGAATCGTCCCATCAAATCTGC
Organism: Antheraea pernyi; assembly: GCA_015888305.1. Taxonomy (NCBI): domain Eukaryota; kingdom Metazoa; phylum Arthropoda; class Insecta; order Lepidoptera; family Saturniidae; genus Antheraea; species Antheraea pernyi. The sequence continues at coordinate 24,143 of MU159059.1, read as the reverse complement.
GGTCGCGTCCGCTCATTAATTTTAATAAAAGCTCGACGCAACAGAAAGGAATCGCCTATAAAATAAGTGTACCTTGTGATTATAAATGACAGCGAGTCTTTAATCGGAAATTACGTCTTTTGCTTTGATAGTAAGTAGATTACATTGTACTGAATGTTTAGACATTATTCTATGTACATATTACTTAGTGATTTTTCAAATTGTTGGTACATATACAAGACTGTTGTAAAATTGTGAATTAAAATAATGTTAGGACCAATATATATGAACTCGTTGTTACAAATAAACATGAAATAAATTATTGACCGCAGAAATCAGAGACAATGACGTTCTAAAAGTTGCCCGTCTCGAACTTTGTCAAATTGTTCGAATGATGATGTCAGTTTTCCAGAACTTTCTACCCTCCGTTCTTGGAAGTATATATATATATATATGTCATAGTAGACAAACGAACAGTTGAGTCACCTGATGTTAAGTGATCATCACCGTCCATAGACACTAACAACACCAGAGGAGTCGAAAGTGCGCTGCCAGCTTGTGTTTGGGGAAAGGGAGGGACGGTGGAGAGCAGAGGGGTGGGGAGGGGAGGTGGACTTCCGGCACTCTCACTGACCGAACGAAACGCAACAATGTAAGCACTGTTACTTCACGTGGGTGTTTCTGTGGGTCAGGTGGTATTACCCCGGGCGAGCCGACCCATTCATGATGAAACCAGTAATAGCTTCAGCGTGGCTCTACCACCTAAGCGCGCCGCAGTGCACGTGTTTGAAGTGGTATTTTGGACATTGGAGCAAATACGAAAAGAAACAAAAAGGAACAAATCCTCAATTGGATTTGCGACTGTAGGCGTTATAACGTGTAAGTATAACTTTAGTGTATTTGTGATACTATTTAATTCTAGTTTGTATAAGTACAAATATATTTGTTTGAACGCAAACGACATTTAATTTACTTACAGATGCAGCATATATTATTTCTTACATACATACTGCTTATATAGATACTTTAGTATATTTTGTAACCTTTTTTTTTTTTTTTTATAGTAGCACGGAAAAGTAACTGCACTGTGCCTGATGGTAAGCACAGTACAATCCAAAAACAATGGCGACCACCGAGTGACATACTGTCAATCGCCGGTCGCCACTGTCATGCCGGCCTGCAAAAAGCTGGATATGCACAGGCTGATCCCGAAACGCGACCCGCAAAAGCGAATCACTATGACGGGCTTTTTCGCCATATACATGGTGGTTGCGACCCAGTCAGGCTGTAAAACCCTACCACCCCGCTTTCGCCATTGCCTCGTTCGTTATTCAGCAGGGTGCACCACGTGCAGGTGAGGTTGGCTTGGATGTCTCAAGTGTTAGATGTTATTTGACACCCCTTACACCCCAATTACAACCTGGTTTTAACCGTTAATACTATGAATTTAATAAACCAAATTATATAATTAAAAACGGTTGGTAATAAAAACTAATATTCTACAAATTAAAACAATTTAATCTCAGTTCTTGATATTAGCTACAATGAGATAGATATCTATTATTAAAGTTCAAAGAATCGTGCGACACACTTGAATGTAGAGGAAAGAATTCAACAGGAAACTCCATTAAGGATAGTACGAGCAGCTTACTTAGAGAATTAAATTTATACTGAAGAATAATAAATTGGGTAGTTTGTATGACGATATTAATTTTAAAGGGATTAGACAAATGGTTTATTATTATCTTATATAAAATTAAAATTCTCGTGTCACAATGTTAGTTACCATACTCCTCTGAAACGGTTTGACCGATTTTTATCTTTATATTTGTGTCTGGCTGTTAAATATTTATAGTGTAATCTATTTCATCCTCATAGTTACAGGCTATGGTTAATTTGAATTAAATTGCAATGTTTACCGTTTCGATATACTAGTTTCTGCCCGCGACTTCTTACGCGTGGAATAGTTACTTTGGGCAAACGCTAACACGCAGCGGAAGTTCTCAAAAGGAAACAAAACCCCGATTTTGATATATTCTTTATTGGTGCTCCGCTTCTATTAGTCTTAGCGTGATAATATATAGCCTTCCTTGATAAATGATTTATCTAACACTGAAAGAATTTTTCATATCGGACCCTACAATTTTATAATATTAATATAGACAATAGAAAGGTATTTAAAAATAGTTTGCTAAATGATACCTATAGCTTTCCATTTAATAAAACGAATACATATAATTTTTCTTAAATCAAATTACAAATATGGTACTCATTCATAAGTTGATAGTGTTTATTAACACGTGACATAGGTATAAATGTACTAAATTGAATTATTATTGCATTTATATCTTGTTTAAGTGGCTTTTATTACTCTGTGTTTTACACCTAATTATCTAAATTAATATAAAGTTTATTTTTGTACATATCTTTAAAATTAATTCTTAATTAGTGTATTAATAGTCTATGGGCAAATAAGTAAATATAACATAAATACTAGGTATGTAATATATCCAGTGAAAATTCCTTTAAGACCAACTTTTTACTTGACATTTTTCTTCAGTCGATTTATCTAATTTAGAAACGAAGAATTGGTAACTGTATAATAAAACGTTAGTTCATTATCGTCAGCGGGTTTCGTTCACAGTCCGACTCGTTACGGAGACACCGGCTTCATGAATAATTTACCACGAATAATGGGAGTTACGCGAAATATCCACCTTCATGTTTCAATGTTAAGAATATCCACTCTGATATCAGCTACTTATATTTTTTATTTGTTCTTGTAAAACGGGATATAATTTAGTGATTTCTGTCATGAATTACAGATCACTGAAGAAGCTAGTTTCAGCATGAATGGGTCGGCTCGCTCGGGGTAGTACCACCCTCTCACAGAAAACTGACGTGAAGTTACTATGCTTGCATTGTTGCTTTTCGTGAGGTCAGTGAGAGCGCCGGAGGCCCACCTCCAATCCCCTCCCAAGCCCTCTCCTCGTCCCCTTCCCCAAACACAGGCTAGCAACGAATTAGTGACTCCCCTAGTGTTGTTAGTGTCTATGGACGGTTAACATCAGGTAACCCGCCTCTTCGTTTGCCTCCTTTGACATAAAAAAGATTTACTCGTTTGAGGGGCTAATATAATACGCGAGTTAAACGAATAGTGATATACAGGTATTAATATAATAAGCAATTAAATATCATCATCATCATTGTTTGTTTGTAAGAAGTAATCTTAGGTATTACTGTACTATAACACTCACTCCCCCTTTGAGGGGTCTACCATCTTTGACCCCTCAGACCACAGTCAGGGCCTCTTGAGGGGCTTACACCTGTAGGGGGAGCAGACGCAGTGCCAGCCGGCAGTCCCTGCTCCCCCACCTAGAAAGGTATATGAAGTCACCATGGGGTTTTAGTCCGTGTAAATCGGACATAACCCGTCCTCAGCTGCCCGACGGGATGTGTATCTGTTAGGGATATCCCCATGTATATAAAAAAGGTATTACTGCAGCTCTGAGCGACTTAGGCTATGTTTTTATGGCTTACTAGTTTTTGCTCGCGGCTGCACTTGCGGTAATTGTGTTAGACCTGACCTTTTCCTCGGGACCAGTACGTTACTACACGGTGTCATAATACCTATAAGTACAAAACAGCGTGACATATACTGTCCACTCTGCCCACACGTTTTGTTGCCACACCTGCACCACAACTGTTGTGTTAGTCTTTTGTCTTAACACCATCAATAAGAAATCCAAAAAGATATTATTTCAATGATACTAAACGAATTAGTTTCGAATGTTATTTTATAAATAGAATATTGCGATCAAAGTCCAAGGAGGTGGACCTATAAAAGCAATACGGACATTAAAACAGTAATCATCGTAATGAATTACGAATCGTAGGAATTCGTAAATTTGCGCTTCAAAATTTACGAGTATCTCTGACGTTTAATTGAAAGTTCCACAGCAATAAAATTGGCTTGGGAGGCGCACGTTTAAGCAAATGATTTTGTGAGTTTTACGGTTAGGAAATCTTAATATGTTATGTATTTAATTATACATTATAAAATTATTTTCTTTTGGCATATTGTATGTGTTCAGCAACTTATTATGTAATAATGCCGTACTATTTTTTTTCGCTGATTGACATTTATGCCTTTATGTCATCCTCATTAACTGTATTTACTTGCGTGTTAGTGCCAAGTGACAACTGAGTTTTTTTGTATACAGATAACGTATCTATACCTTTAAACGAGCAATTCTTGTATATTTTTATATTGTTATATATTCAGGATCTCGCAAACGGCGTCAGCAGCGTGAAACTTAGTATGTAGGTGATTTCGGGGACGATAAATCGATCTAGCTAGATTTCATTCATAGAAAACTTTTTTTATCTGAGTTTTCAGGCATTGAAAAAATATAGCTAGAATATAAAGGCAAATTTCGCCACCTCAGTCAGAACAAAAATAGCTCAGATGGAAGTCGGCTTCTACGAAAATCTGTCTAACCCCAGTTTGAATCTGAGTGACAGCAAAAGAGGTCTTTTTTAATTTTTTTTTTGTATAAATATGCCAACTTTGTGAGGCAAAACTAACAGTATATTTTAAATAAAAAAAAAAAAATATTATAATTATAAGAGAGATTTAAAAAAAATATATTTTTATGATAAATTTTGTGAGACAGTCCTAACAGTTTATTTTAATTTAAAAATGTTTCTTAAAGAACCCAGCTAGGCTCGGTAGTCCAGGTACCTACTATTATTTACACACACATTTATTAGCATATCTGAAACCACTAAAGACAGAATAAAAAACGAGTATTTAGAAAATTGTCTCCTATTATAATTTATTATCCTTTAACTGTATGAACGAATTTCAAGGCGAGTTGCACACGGCTGGTCATCGTGATAGTTTACTCTAATAGGATTCTTTATTCATGAGACGCCTGAACTACTCTTCATTCGCAAATTGTTTACTACACGCAATGTAAACATCGATAAAACTGTATGAGAATATGTAACATTCAATTACGTCGTATTCATAAGTTTCAGTAGGAGGTAACATGTTTGTGCGTATTTTTATACCTGATTTTGCTCGTAACGACTGTTCTGAAATATAAGAGTAAATTATAATAAAAGCTAACAAACATTTTTATGATAAAATTAATGTCCAAAAATGTATGTTCATATACATTCGAACCATATTCCTTGTTTCTTTACAAATGTTAAAAGTACTCAATAATAACAATGAATTAACCATTTACGTCCTTACAATTTACCCAGAATATATAGTTACTATAAAAAAAATTGATCTCGTAGTATGTAGCATGTTGTCTCTTGGAGTATTCTTGACCCCTTTTCACTAATTTTGTTTCCTTCCTCTATTCAGCTTAAAAATACATAATATATTAGCGATGTCCGTTTGCTGGTCATTTCGTAACATCTGAAGTAACAATAGACATGATAATCACGTTATCTATAGACTGACAGATTAGCATGATAGCACTAATATTTAAAATACATAAAAAATAACTGATTTTACTTTAATTCTGCATTCAAAGTATAGTCTATGTATGCAATTCCTGTAGAGACATAAACTGATGGATGGTTTTTGAGGAAATAACTAACTATGAAATATTAATCTAACCTATGGAGTTTCCGGTAAACGCTTTTGATTTTGCTTTAAAATCATGGAATATATTTTTATTCGGAGAATTCTTCACAATCCGTGGGATCGCGTACTTTAATTAGTGTTTGTAGTACCTATGTGCATATGAAATTTTAACGCACGATATGAAAAATGTATAACAGATATCTTAAAATAATTGATATGTTAAAAGCCAGCCAGTTTTCGAATTACAACCAACCAACAATAAATAAATAAAGCGGAATCGATAATTCATTCACTACGTATCAAAAGACACAAAAGTAACTAAACATATCGAGCTGCTTAACTGCTCATGGGCATTATGCTTTACTAGGCGTGTTTTTTTTTGTATCGCGGCGAGTGTCCTGAAGATCTATTCAACTAAATTCCCTTCTCTCCTTATCATAAGAAGAGGCAAAATACACAACACAACAAAAGTTTTGTCTAAACTTCAATTCGCAAATTCTACCTGCCAGTGTTTTCTGTTTTTCCTATGCTGTCGGGTTTTCTCCCTTTAAATGTACCGTGAAAAGTAGAGTGATGGTCACTGTTAATTATTTTACAGTGTTACTGTGTAAAAAAGAAAGTCATAAAATTTGTAGAAACATTACAAATGTGCAAATACAAATTAATGGATTTTGTAAAAGTTTTGGGTAAGCTGATGAAAATGCTATCAGTATTCTTTGTGGGTTGCATGTTTGAAAATAAAGTTAGAATGTTTATACTATGTTCTCATATTGACTTAGCTCTCTAACTGAGTAAGAATATAATTTAAATATTTAAAAGTGCCGTTGCTAGAACTATTTCATTAAAAAAATATTCATTTATCACAGTTTCGAGAGGCGTGAAGGTTAATCAATTCTTGACAGATATTAAAATTTTGTTTCATTTTGTTCAGTCTATCAAAGTTAGTTATAATTTGTTCTGAGTATTCTATTGGTAAACAGTATAATTTCAATTATTGATTTCGTTTTATATCTAGCCAAATTGTGTACGCGTATTAAGACAATAAGAACTACATTTATTTAATGAACATAATAGGCCTTTACCTATGAAATTGCCGTTCTGCAGTACTGGCCATTTCAAATCAACATAATTTTTGTTTGGCTAAGAATTCTAATTTCAAATTAATTTTATTTTAAAAACATGGAATTCTTTTTCCAAAAGTAGTCATTTGTTTATTGATTAGTGTTACATTTTCATCGCATTTCAATATTTTTTGTCGTCATGGATACGTTAAAATTCGAGTAATTAGGGAATATGAGTACCGTCGTGGCAGCAACGCGGCACAAGCGGCACGCAACATCAACTACGTTTACGGAGCTAACACTATAAGCCAACGTACCACCTGTTATTGGTTTGCTCGCTTCCGTTCTGGGAATCTCGAGCTCAAAAATGAACCTTGCGGTCGTCCGAAGACTTTGGTCGCCAATGACGAATTAAAGGCGATTGTGGAAGCTGATGATACATAATCTACGGCTGAATTATACTACGTAATATATTATAATTACGGCGGATGTTAGCGTCAAAACAATATTAGTCCATGTGCGTCAAATTGGCAAGGTAAAAAAGCTTGACAAATGGGTACCCCACGAACCCAATGATCGCCAGCGCGAAGTACGCGTCGAGACGAGTCTTGTACTACTCAACAGACACACAAATGAAGGAATTTTGATCCGCATTGTTACCTGCGATGAAAAATGGATTCTGTTTGATAACCGCAAGCACTCAGCAAGTTGGTTGGATCCTGGTTCAGTACCTAAACAATGCCCTAAACGAAAACTTACCCCTAGAAAAGTGATGGTCACTGTTTGGTGGTCTAGCGCCGGTGTGATTCATCACAGCTTCTTACCAAACGGGGTGAGCATTACTGCAGATGTGTACTGTGAAGAACTGAACACAATGATGGAGAAGCTGGCACATCTCCAACCAGCATTGGTCAATCGCTCGTCTCCGCTGCTCCTGCACGACAACGCGCGACCTCATACTGCACAGCAGACGGTCTCCAAGTTGCAAGAACTGGGGTTGGAAGTTCTCCGTCATCCGCCCTACTCACCAGACCTTGCGCCTACAGACTACTACTTTTTCCAGAATTTGGATAACTCCTTGGCGGGAAAAAAATTCAATACCCGAGAGGCAGTACAAAATGCCTTTGAAGAATTTGTTGCCTCCCATCCAGCTGATTTCTTTAAGAAGGCCATCAATAAACTGCCACTGCGTTGGCATAGATGCATTGATTGCATGGGTGATTACTTCGATTAATACAAATAAAAAATACATGAAAAAAATTCGTTTAAATTTGTTCATACAAAACGGCAATTTCATAGGTAAAGACCAAATATTTTAGCAAATATCAATTCGAACATTAATGTTATTGTGTCTTTCATGTTAGAAATTTGGCGTATAACTTATTGGTAACCTTATTTATTGTTGACATTAACGAAAACGATTACTAATTTCCATAAGTACTCAAAATGTGAGAACAGTAAGGCACATTTTAAAATACCAAAAGGCAAAAGAAATAGGTATTTTCTCAACACAATAAAAAGATTACGTCTCGTAAATTGATCTTAATTTAATTCAAATTTTTGTAGGTGGTAGAGCCACGGTGAAGATATTATTGGTTTCAGTACGAATGGATCGGCTAGGTACTACCACCCTCTGATAGAAAACCAACATGAAGTAACAGTGCTTGTATTGTTGCGTTTCGTTAGGTCAGTGAGAGCGCCGGAGGCCCACCTCCACTTTCCTCTTCCCCTTCCCCCCTTTCCCACAAACACAGGCTGGCAACCCACTTTCGACTCCCTTGGTGTTGTTAGTGTCTATGGACGGTGGGGATCACTTAACATCAGGTGATTTTGTTTGGTGACCTGTTTGTTTGCCTGCTATGACATAAAAAAAAGACAGCGGAACATACAAATTATAAGAAAATACTAATAGTAGATATATCGAACTTTTATTAAAAAAATAAGTACCTCAAAAATTCAATTCTGTGGGAAAATGCGTTTAAAGTGTAATCTATAGATCAATAATATTTTGATTATTTTAATCTATAAATTAATATACAGGTTATATATTAATCATCATTTCTATACTTTAGAAAAAAAATATTTTTTCCACTTTGCCAAACATGAGTTGAAATGTAGATAGCCGCCTATGATTCTATACGCTATTGCTATTTGGTTGTTTTAGAAAATAGCTTTTTTTTTTAACTTTTAGTGACCATATGCACTACAATAATTAGCATAAATTCAATGAAGTTGCAATGCTACCGAAAAAACTAGTTACGTAAAAAAATGCCGTAAATTTCAAGTGATGATTATTTTAAATAAAGTAAACAAATACTTACTATACTGGGGTGTAAGGGGTGTCAAATAACATCTAAGGCTCGAGCCATCCAAGACAACCTCACCTGCACGTGATGCACCCTACTGGATAACGAACGAGGCAATGGCGAAAGCGGGGTGGTAGGGATCTACAGCCTGACTGGGTCGCAACCACCATGTATATGGCGAAAAAGGCCGTCATAGTGATTCGTTTTTGCGGGTCGCGTTTCGAGACCAGCCTGTGCATATCCAGCTTTTCGCAGGCCGGCATGACAGCGGCAACCGGCGATGGATAGTGTGTCACTCGGTGGTCGCCATTGTTTTTGGATTGTACCGTGCTTACCATCAGGCACAGTACAGTCATTTTGCCGTGCTACTATAAAAAAAAAACTTTCCATTAAAAATCAACTTATTTCATTTTACTTCACTTTATTAACTATCTTCGGAGACTTTACCTGAAGCAAAGCCGTTGCATCTTCAAATTAGACCACTTTTCCTGTTTTAAATTGTTACTTTCTGATGAAAATTCGAAAAACGTGTATTTTGAGTTACTTCTTTTTTTCAATTAAAGGTGCAATATATTATAATATTTATTTTTCTAAAGCACAAACGGTTGACAAATGTAAAACGCAATTAATTAGATGAGCGTTACTGTGTGATTTTAATGTTATTAAAACATTTTTTTGTTTAAAATATCCTTGTTTTAAACAACCGCGCGAAACGAGTTGCCGCGCGGGTGGCTCACCATTTTTTCTGAACTGACAACCAGGCCGAGGAGCAATCGGAGCCCCACGTGACAGGATAATGAGCTCACGTGACCTGTCGACTCCAGCCGACGCCGTCGACAAGCCTACAATTTCCGGACTCTGACGAACGCGCTTCCAATTTTAAAGCTCGGTAAACACTTTCGATCTTTATGTTATTTCACTTCTTTGCAATGGATTCTGATTAGATTGCTTCTTTGCGAACAATTGCTGCGGGCTATACTGGAAAATAAAGCGAGCGTGCGTGTTCTGAGGAATTCAATTTGTACTAAAGAAAAATTCTTTACCTGTGTACATTTCCATTAAACAGAATATATAGATAGCAACGTTTACGTTTAATGATGTGGTTATTTATAAAGTCAATACTCAGATCCAAATATTAAAATCCCAGGAAGGTCGTTTAAGTAACCAGTAGAATGACAACAAGTATTAGATCCTTCCTAATATTTTAAATGCAAATGTAAGTTTGTATGTTTGTTTGTTACGCTCTCACGCACTAACTACTTAATTATAACTATAATAATTGATGAAATATTACATACAGTTTACATACAGAGGCACAGAAAAGCCAGAGGATACCAGAAAAAGTACTGTTCTTGAGGGATAGGTAAAATCCACATTAAATCGAGCGAAGCCGGGAGTGGAAGCTAGTAGAAATATAAAAGGAATATTTTAAAGAGTTTGTCTACTATATGTCCATGTTAACTGAGCTTAGCAAAAGTATATAGCGCGGATAGCAATATTAAGAGTATAAGCTATTTATTAATCGAGTATACACGGAAAGACGAATAACCTACAGTATGTTATAATATTGTAATTGCTCAGATATGATGTGATGCTTTACCTGATGATTGTTTAGTGGTTATTGATTTCGAATTTATATGCCATTGTCTTAGTACTTTGCATGTATTTTTTTCGTTAATATAGTAGGTACCTGTCTGTTATGGATAAGCTTTAATCTAAGAAAAGTTTAATAAAAATTTGATGAATCCTATTTCCTCCTATTCTTTCTTCCAATTTCCATTCTTAATGATTTCATGAAATTAAAATATTCGTTCTGTAAGTATTTACTCGTATGAAAGTAATTAAAACAAAATACGTACTAGATTTCTTAGAACGTTAAAACCATTAATATTATATAATAATTATAACGTGGTCTAAATCAATAAGAAGGATAAATAACAAAGTCGAATAAGCTTGGAATATTTAAGAAAGTAGAAATTATTAATCGAATTAATTAAATAAAGTAGACTTATATCATGAATAATATAAAAACAGGATATCGGTAATATAATATACGCGGCCGTATGCAATCGTACTCTCAAAATTATTCAGCATACTTTTTTTTTCGAACTGACTACGCTATTGACCTACCAAGGTCTTAACAGCTTCACCGGACTACTAAGGCGAGCGCTTAAGGCACTCAGCCGATTTTATATGACAACTAGCTCAAGGGTGCACGGCACACCTCGGCTTGGGCTGTTGTCTGATCATCATCTCGCAGAAGGAGGCGGCGGAAAGGGTACGCGAAGATAACCCTCTGAGTGGCCCTCTCCGACAACGGAGGACCGGAGGGAGGAGGCGACGATTCGACCTTCTCCTCCCTCCATCGTAGCCGGACCTGAGGGGATGGGCCGGGGGGCCCATCTCCTCATTGCACAGGTTCGGTAGACGAGCTCAGCGGCCACCTTCCGCAGGGCGGACCGTTGGGGCGGCTATCCAAGGGGAATAGCGTAGGCACAGAAAAGCCAGAGGATACCAGAAAAAGTACTGTTCTTGAGGGATAGGTAAAATCCACATTAAATCGAGCGAAGCCGGGAGTGGAAGCTAGTAGAAATATAAAAGGAATATTTTAAAGAGTTTGTCTACTATATGTCCATGTTAACTGAGCTTAGCAAAAGTATATAGCGCGGATAGCAATATTAAGAGTATAAGCTATTTATTAATCGAGTATACACGGAAAGACGAATAACCTACAGTATGTTATAATATTGTAATTGCTCAGATATGATGTGATGCTTTACCTGATGATTGTTTAGTGGTTATTGATTTCGAATTTATATGCCATTGTCTTAGTACTTTGCATGTATTTTTTTCGTTAATATAGTAGGTACCTGTCTGTTATGGATAAGCTTTAATCTAAGAAAAGTTTAATAAAAATTTGATGAATCCTATTTCCTCCTATTCTTTCTTCCAATTTCCATTCTTAATGATTTCATGAAATTAAAATATTCGTTCTGTAAGTATTTACTCGTATGAAAGTAATTAAAACAAAATACGTACTAGATTTCTTAGAACGTTAAAACCATTAATATTGTATAAATAATTATTACATGGTCTAAGTCAATGAGAAGAATAAATAATAAAGTCGAATAAGCTTGGAATATTTAAGAAAGTAGAAATTTGTGGAAGGTTATTAATCGAATTAATTAAATAAAGTAGACTTATATCATGAATTTATAACAACTTAATGTTATATACATAGCACACTATCATATCACTTAAAAACTTATCAATATAAAAACAGGATATCGGTAATATCATATACGCGGCCGTATGCAATCGTACTCACAAAATTATACAGCAGTTCCAACTATTTTTTTTTCGAACTGACTACGCTATTGACGTACCAAGGTCTTAACAGCTTCACCGGACTACTAAGGCGAGCGCTTAAGGTGCTCAGCCGAATTTTATTTGACAACTAGCTCAAGGGTGCACAGCACACCTCGGCTTGGGCTGTTGTCTGATCATCATCTCGCAGAAGGAGGCGGCGGAAAGGGTACGCGAAGATAACCCTCTGAGTGGCCCTCTCCGACAACGGAGGACCGGAGGGAGGAGGCGACGATTCGACCTTCTCCTCCCTCCATCGTAGCCGGACCTGAGGGGATGGGCCGGGGGGCCCATCTCCTCATTGCACAGGTTCGGTAGACGAGCTCAGCGGCCACCTTCCGCAGGGCGGACCGTTGGGGCGGCTATCCAAGGGGAATAGCGTAGATCGATCCCTTGCCGCCCCAACAATACGGTCGGATGGTACAGCGTGAGGTTTTCCAAGTTGCAAGAACTGGGGTTGGAAGTTCTCCGTCATCCGCCCTACTCACCAGACCTTGCGCCTACAGACTACTACTTTTTCCAGAATTTGGATAACTCCTTGGCGGGAAAAAAATTAAATACCCGTACCCGTAAAAGACAGTCCAAAATGCCTTTGAAGAATTTGTTGCCTCCCGTCCAGCTGATTTCTTTAAGAAGGGTATCAATAAACTGTCACTGCGTTGGCATAGATGCATTGATTGCATGGGTGATTACCTCGATTAATACAAATAAAAAATACATGAAAAAAATTCGTTTAAATTTGTTCATACAAAACGGCAATTTCATAGGTAAAGACCAAATATTTTAGCAAATATCAATTCGAACATTAATGTTATTGTGTCTTTCATGTTAGAAATTTGGCGTATAACTTATTGGTAACCTTATTTATTGTTGACATTAACGAAAACGATTACTAATTTCCATAAGTACTCAAAATGTGAGAACAGTAAGGCACATTTTAAAATACCAAAAGGCAAAAGAAATAGGTATTTTCTCAACACAATAAAAAGATTACGTCTCGTAAATTGATCTTAATTTAATTCAAATTTTTGTAGGTGGTAGAGCCACGGTGAAGATATTATTGGTTTCAGTACGAATGGATCGGCTAGGTACTACCACCCTCTGATAGAAAACCAACATGAAGTAACAGTGCTTGTATTGTTGCGTTTCGTTAGGTCAGTGAGAGCGCCGGAGGCCCACCTCCACTTTCCTCTTCCCCTTCCCCCCTTTCCCACAAACACAGGCTGGCAACCCACTTTCGACTCCCTTGGTGTTGTTAGTGTCTATGGACGGTGGGGATCACTTAACATCAGGTGATTTTGTTTGGTGACCTGTTTGTTTGCCTGCTATGACATAAAAAAAAGACAGCGGAACATACAAATTATAAGAAAATACTAATAGTAGATATATCGAACTTTTATTAAAAAAATAAGTACCTCAAAAATTCAATTCTGTGGGAAAATGCGTTTAAAGTGTAATCTATAGATCAATAATATTTTGATTATTTTAATCTATAAATTAATATACAGGTTATATATTAATCATCATTTCTATACTTTAGAAAAAAAATATTTTTTCCACTTTGCCAAACATGAGTTGAAATGTAGATAGCCGCCTATGATTCTATACGCTATTGCTATTTGGTTGTTTTAGAAAATAGCTTTTTTTTTTAACTTTTAGTGACCATATGCACTACAATAATTAGCATAAATTCAATGAAGTTGCAATGCTACCGAAAAAACTAGTTACGTAAAAAAATGCCGTAAATTTCAAGTGATGATTATTTTAAATAAAGTAAACAAATACTTACTATACTGGGGTGTAAGGGGTGTCAAATAACATCTAAGGCTCGAGCCATCCAAGACAACCTCACCTGCACGTGATGCACCCTACTGGATAACGAACGAGGCAATGGCGAAAGCGGGGTGGTAGGGATCTACAGCCTGACTGGGTCGCAACCACCATGTATATGGCGAAAAAGGCCGTCATAGTGATTCGTTTTTGCGGGTCGCGTTTCGAGACCAGCCTGTGCATATCCAGCTTTTCGCAGGCCGGCATGACAGCGGCAACCGGCGATGGATAGTGTGTCACTCGGTGGTCGCCATTGTTTTTGGATTGTACCGTGCTTACCATCAGGCACAGTACAGTCATTTTGCCGTGCTACTATAAAAAAAAAACTTTCCATTAAAAATCAACTTATTTCATTTTACTTCACTTTATTAACTATCTTCGGAGACTTTACCTGAAGCAAAGCCGTTGCATCTTCAAATTAGACCACTTTTCCTGTTTTAAATTGTTACTTTCTGATGAAAATTCGAAAAACGTGTATTTTGAGTTACTTCTTTTTTTCAATTAAAGGTGCAATATATTATAATATTTATTTTTCTAAAGCACAAACGGTTGACAAATGTAAAACGCAATTAATTAGATGAGCGTTACTGTGTGATTTTAATGTTATTAAAACATTTTTTTGTTTAAAATATCCTTGTTTTAAACAACCGCGCGAAACGAGTTGCCGCGCGGGTGGCTCACCATTTTTTCTGAACTGACAACCAGGCCGAGGAGCAATCGGAGCCCCACGTGACAGGATAATGAGCTCACGTGACCTGTCGACTCCAGCCGACGCCGTCGACAAGCCTACAATTTCCGGACTCTGACGAACGCGCTTCCAATTTTAAAGCTCGGTAAACACTTTCGATCTTTATGTTATTTCACTTCTTTGCAATGGATTCTGATTAGATTGCTTCTTTGCGAACAATTGCTGCGGGCTATACTGGAAAATAAAGCGAGCGTGCGTGTTCTGAGGAATTCAATTTGTACTAAAGAAAAATTCTTTACCTGTGTACATTTCCATTAAACAGAATATATAGATAGCAACGTTTACGTTTAATGATGTGGTTATTTATAAAGTCAATACTCAGATCCAAATATTAAAATCCCAGGAAGGTCGTTTAAGTAACCAGTAGAATGACAACAAGTATTAGATCCTTCCTAATATTTTAAATGCAAATGTAAGTTTGTATGTTTGTTTGTTACGCTCTCACGCACTAACTACTTAATTATAACTATAATAATTGATGAAATATTACATACAGTTTACATACAGAGGCACAGAAAAGCCAGAGGATACCAGAAAAAGTACTGTTCTTGAGGGATAGGTAAAATCCACATTAAATCGAGCGAAGCCGGGAGTGGAAGCTAGTAGAAATATAAAAGGAATATTTTAAAGAGTTTGTCTACTATATGTCCATGTTAACTGAGCTTAGCAAAAGTATATAGCGCGGATAGCAATATTAAGAGTATAAGCTATTTATTAATCGAGTATACACGGAAAGACGAATAACCTACAGTATGTTATAATATTGTAATTGCTCAGATATGATGTGATGCTTTACCTGATGATTGTTTAGTGGTTATTGATTTCGAATTTATATGCCATTGTCTTAGTACTTTGCATGTATTTTTTTCGTTAATATAGTAGGTACCTGTCTGTTATGGATAAGCTTTAATCTAAGAAAAGTTTAATAAAAATTTGATGAATCCTATTTCCTCCTATTCTTTCTTCCAATTTCCATTCTTAATGATTTCATGAAATTAAAATATTCGTTCTGTAAGTATTTACTCGTATGAAAGTAATTAAAACAAAATACGTACTAGATTTCTTAGAACGTTAAAACCATTAATATTGTATAAATAATTATTACATGGTCTAAGTCAATGAGAAGAATAAATAATAAAGTCGAATAAGCTTGGAATATTTAAGAAAGTAGAAATTTGTGGAAGGTTATTAATCGAATTAATTAAATAAAGTAGACTTATATCATGAATTTATAACAACTTAATGTTATATACATAGCACACTATCATATCACTTAAAAACTTATCAATATAAAAACAGGATATCGGTAATATCATATAATTAAATAAAGTAGACTTATATCATGAATTTATAACAACTTAATGTTATATACATAGCACACTATCATATCACTTAAAAACTTATCAATATAAAAACAGGATATCGGTAATATCATATACGCGGCCGTATGCAATCGTACTCACAAAATTATACAGCAGTTCCAACTATTTTTTTTTCGAACTGACTACGCTATTGACGTACCAAGGTCTTAACAGCTTCACCGGACTACTAAGGCGAGCGCTTAAGGTGCTCAGCCGAATTTTATTTGACAACTAGCTCAAGGGTGCACAGCACACCTCGGCTTGGGCTGTTGTCTGATCATCATCTCGCAGAAGGAGGCGGCGGAAAGGGTACGCGAAGATAACCCTCTGAGTGGCCCTCTCCGACAACGGAGGACCGGAGGGAGGAGGCGACGATTCGACCTTCTCCTCCCTCCATCGTAGCCGGACCTGAGGGGATGGGCCGGGGGGCCCATCTCCTCATTGCACAGGTTCGGTAGACGAGCTCAGCGGCCACCTTCCGCAGGGCGGACCGTTGGGGCGGCTATCCAAGGGGAATAGCGTAGATCGATCCCTTGCCGCCCCAACAATACGGTCGGATGGTACAGCGTGAGGTTTTAGTCCGTGCAAATCGGACATAACCCATCCTCTCCCCCGAGAGGGGGGCGTATCCATAAGGGATTTCGCCACGTTAATAAAAAAAAAGGGCTGTTGTCTGATACATGCAAATCGCGACCTATCTCAGATACAGTCCTCAGATCCTCAGTACTCAGGTAGCAGTCCCAACTGTTAACTGGCCTTTACCTGACAGTTTTAGTTTTGATTGTCGTCTTTTCCAGTAAAGTTTTCTTCTGTATTTGTTGCTCGATGTCTTTACAAGCAAAAAAAAAATCTTATGCTGCTTAGTCTCCATTAGCATTTTCACTTGCGTGCAGTTACTGTTTATGCAATCAATTATGTAAAAAAATTGATAGGAGTCTAAATATGAACTTTCTTTAACGTTATATAAAAATTAGTGTTCTAAAACCTTATATATAACTACAGTATTCTCGCAACTTCATCAGTGTGGTTTTAAAAAAAAGGGCTGTTGTCTGATACATGCAAATCGCGACCTATCTCAGATACAGTCCTCAGATCCTCAGTACTCAGGTAGCAGTCCCAACTGTTAACTGGCCTTTACCTGACAGTTTTAGTTTGATTGTCGTCTTTTCCAGTAAAGTTTTCTTCTGTATTTGTTGCTCGATGTCTTTACAAGCAAAAAAAAAACTTATACTGCTCAGTATTTATTAGCAATTTCACTTGCGTGAAGTTACTGTTTTTGCAACCAATTATGTAAAAAAAATTGATAGGAGTCTAAATACGAACTTTCTTTAACGTTATACAAAAATTAGTGTTCTAAAAGCTTATATATAACTAGAGAATTCTCGCAACTTCTTCCGTGTGGTTTGAAAAATATATATAAATAAGTACCACCCTCTTATAGAAAATCAACGTGAAGTAACAGTGTTTGCATTGTTGCGTTTCGTTTGGTCAGTGAGAACGCCGAAGGCCCACCTCCCTTTCCCTCTGCCCTTCCCCCTTCCCTTCCCCTCCCCCCAAACACAAGCTGGCAATGTACTTGCGACTCCTTTGGTGTTACAAGTGTCTATGAACGGTGACAATCACTTAACATCACCATGTTACCAGGTGACCCATCTGTTCGTTTGCCTTCTATGATATAAAAAAAAGTAACTGGTAAATAATATATGTAGTCACACTAATCGATTACTCATTTCTGTAATTAAAATGTAATTATTTTATGATTTAATAATCAACGTATTTAAATACGTCACTAGCCATATGACTTATGGAACTTCCAATCAGCGTCAACAAGGCGATAAAACTACAGATATACTGAGGTTAACTTGTTTGTTTAACTTGGTTTTACCCCTTATGAGATGTTTTATAAAAAAACAATTCAGTTCTTCTACATTTTATAAAAAGGTCTTGTGTAAAATGTTATGGTTTTAGACTCGCCAGTTTAAGTTATATGTTGTTCGTCATTAAGCGTTAACAGTTCTATGATGTGGAAAAAGGGATTGGGAATATGAGGGAAAGGGTATATGAGATAGATAAACTGAAACATTGTTTCACCAGTGACCATTGTTAACATCTACGTCCGGTACCGTGACACACCCGAGAGGCGAGACTACAACGCCACCCGGGGAACCACTATTGACCTGCGATACCGCGCTATTGACTCTATCGGGGTGTTCCTACAGACCTCGTCCTAAGAGTTTTAAAAGTATGGAAACAAAAGTGAAGGTGAATCGCGAGCGCGCATCCGCGGTTAATAACCTTAACATTACGTAAAACGTATAGTTTACTTTTAATTCCTCTTACAACGGGGTGGGGCTTGGTAGCACGCACACTCATTGTGCACAGGCGCGCGAATACTTCGGTATTTATTCACCCGCTCGTCTTTACGTAAACTAATCATTAGGAATGTATATATCAGTTTTGTTTTTCTCGAAATAATTAGGTCATATATTAAGCACCTATTTTTGTAATTGATTTAGAACCAGAAACGACTAATCAGTGTCCTGTAAAAATATTGCGAGTGACTAACGAATCGTGCGGTATATACAATATTATTCATAACGAATTATCGGTGTAGACAATAACTCTTATCCCGAGCACAAGATTATAAACAAACAATAGGACTTAAAACTCAAGACCAAAACTTTTCTCTCCATATCTCTCATTATTGTAAATATCATAATCCATTATATTCACAGTTTGAAAACTTAAACCATTTCCTCAATATGTCCTGTCTTAGACCCTGTAATCTCTATTTTGATTGAATCAAATTTGTAAAATTTTTATCAAAAAATAACAACGCTTGCGTTAATGTAGATTTAATCTTTCTCTCAGGAACAGTACATATTTTCGGGATGAAATGAACCCTATCTCCTTTTCTGTTCACCTGAGAATGTGCTTGTAAAATTTCATGATGATTGGTGGAATAGTTGTGGCGTGAAAGTGTAACAAACATACAAACTCACTTTCGCATTTAGAATATTAGGTTTACTCGTTATTGGATATGGTAACATTATTTTATTAAAACCGGTTTAACCGGTTTTATATCATCTATAATGTTACTCAGCGATTCTTCAACTTTTTTACTCAGCGATGCACTAACATACTCTTCACAAACTCGCGACATCTTTACATTGCATGCAAAATATTTGATAGTACAAACTGAACGAAAGTAAGAGTTTGTAAATCTCGCGACAAGTACTCACAACACACTAATGTGTCGTGACAGGGTGGTTGAGAATCACTGGTCTAACTATTAGTTAATTATATAGTAATTTGAACCAATAATAGTTACTAATGATCTTGATTTGACGCAGTGTTTCAAAAGTAAAGAATATAATATAGCTAACTGGAATACGTTTTATATTGAAATATTAGCTGTACCCGCAGCTCTACACACGCGTTTTTTTTTAAATCGTATTAAAGTATTATAAAATTGTGAGACTATGTACAATTATAGAAATGTTCTGTAAAAACAATTGTATGTACGAAATGCATGCCACTTACAGTAACATGTAACGTGTACATTAGATAAATAAATACATCAGCAACATAGTTGGAACCTTAACCCACAATATAACTACCTCAGTGCACACTTACACTGTATAAGGAACTAATGAAACAATAACTTAAAGTATTATTCTAAAGATTTACATTTACATTACATTTAATATACATTGCCATTATAATTAAGATTCTGTGACTATACAAAAAATAAACGCTTGCCTGTTCCGCAAGAAATTGAATTATGAAACTCTTTACGTAATACGTTTATAATCTAACATTCTATTAGGAAGACCTCTATATCATTAAAGTTATTAGTAATTATAATGTCGAATTGTAAACAATAAGCTGATAATTATTTCTCTTATTAAATATAAATAATGACTTGAAATCTTGCTAAATTAATGCAGACAGAGTCGTGGGTAACAGCTAGTCTAAAATAGAATAACCTAAATTACTTTTTATAAGGCTCGCTATCTAGCAGTGTAAGTCCCGTGAAAATAGATCTAACTGTTTTGGTGATAGCACAACGGGCGAAGCCACTGTTAATGCCTAATATAAAATAAAATTGTTTAAATTACTTTTTGTAAAAACAGCTATCTGCCAGTGACAGTTTCGTGAAAACCGGTCTAACCGTTTTGGAGATAGTATTGCGGGCAAAACCACGGTTAACAGCTAGTATAAATTAAAATTGGTTGAAATGGTTTTTATAAGGTCAGCTATTTGCCAGTGAAAATTTCGTGAAGATTGGTCGAACCGTTTTAGAGATAGCACTGCCGGCGAACCCGCGGTCAACAGCTAGTATAAACTGAAATTGCTTGAATTACTTTTTGTAAGATTAGACATATGTCAATGCAAGTTTCGTAAAGACGGGACTAACCGTTTTGGAGATAGTATTGTGGTCGAAGCCACGGTTAACAGCTAGTCTAAATTAAAATTACTTAAATTACTTTTTATAAGGTCAGCTATCTGTCAATGAAAGTCCCGTGGAAGTCGGTCCAAACGTTTTGTAGATAGCATGGCAGACGAAGCCGCGGTTAACAGATAGTCTAATTTAAAGTAAGTAACGCGCTGTAATTTTTTCTATCTGCCAGTGAAATTTCCGTCAAAATCGGTTCAGCCGTTTCGAAGACACGGAACAAACAGACAGACAGACCGACGAAATTTAAAAAATTGCATTTTTGTTATCAGAAGCGTGTATACTTTCATACCCAATCAGTCAAAAATATTTATTTTGATATTACATACAGACACTTCATTTTTATTTTATGTATAGAAGACGATATAGAAGATAATATTGGGTATTTTTTCAAATAAGTAACCAAAATAAAAAAAAAACAATTTTTCTCTTTAAATCTAACGATGTGATTCCCAAATCCCGACGTATTTACGTTGTATACAAGTATAGAACTCATATAAATAAGTGAGTTCACATAAACTGATCATTGTCGTAGCGGCATTCGACAGACTTGAAAGTCATCGTCAACATGAAGATTATAGTTTGCAGTAAGTTACAAATAAATAACTTTGAAATATTTTCAATAAGATATCTAAATCATTATCTATCTAGTGGATTATAGTAGGTATTGGGGGCAAAGTCTCAGTGCAGGTAGAGTCATAAATTATAGTGTGCATAGTCATGTCCAAGTGCAAGTGGTACATTTTTTTTTTACTAGCACTGCAAAATGACTGCACTATGCCTGTTGGAAAGCACAGCACAGTCCAAAAACAATGGCGACCACCGAGACCACCATTGCTGGTCGTCGCTATCATGCCGGCCTGCAAAATACCCATGCACAGGCCGATCCCGAAACGCGACCTGCAGAAGCGAATCACTATGACGGGCTTTCTCGCCATATGCACGGTGGTTGCGACCCAGTCAGGCATTTAAACCGCTACCCCCCCGCTTTCGCCATTGCCTCGTTCGTTATTCAGCAGGGTGCACCACGTGCAGGTGAGGTTGGCTTGGATGTCTCAAGTCTTATGATGTTATTCGACACCCCTTACACTATCTGTAATTAACTAGTCGGAAGTGGTAACTTAGGAGTAGCGTAAAGTGCGCTTATTTATTTGTTAGTCTGGGTACGCATAATTTCTATTTAATTTCTTTTATATATTTGGATACTAACGAGCTGGAAGCTTTTTTGAAAACAATAATAAATCTGTTGATATGAGTATTAATCAACAAGTGCGCGTCGTTATCAAAGTTATTAACAACACTCCTTGAACTCAACATAAGCGCCAACCACTGAGTTAATATAAAGTCAAGAACCACTTAAGTGACTCTACAGATGCAAAATACAGATTTAAATTTAATTCTAATTACACATAATAGTTTTAGTCGTTTAATGTTTAAATTGAGTGCATTAAATGTTTTTCAGTATTGTTTTGAATCATTTTAATTAATACAGGAGAGTATACAACCGATAAATAGTTTTGTACTAAGGCCTTGAAGTTTAATAATCTTATCTAGAATTAAAAAAATATATCATAATAACGATATAAATAACTAGCAATGCCTACTGTAAGCTCTCGTCGCTTCGAGTCTTTTATATATTACGCAGCAAATTTTAATACGGCTTTCGCTATAAATTGGAGACTTTCATCTCGAAGCGACGAGAGCTTACAGTAGGCATTGCTAGTTATTTATATCGTTATTATGATATATTTTTTTAATTCTAGATAAGATTATTAAACTTCAAGGCCTTAGTAGTGTGAAGGGTCTATGTTACACTTTTTCATGTGACGCTTAAGCACATCTTTGTATCTGAGTAGTTGACCGCCCTGCTTACGCTTGCCGTCTTCGAGTTTAGAATAAAAGATGCGCTTCGCAAGTCGCTGTTCCGCCATGCGTGATACATGACCGCACCAACGAAGCTGTCGTCGCATCAAATACGCTACTTTTATATTTCTCTACTATATAATAATTATAGCGAAGTTATTCGGTGTCTTTCTTATGGATCATAGGAATTGAAACGGTTAACGTTCTATACTGCGTTTATGATTTGCGCGGCGTAGTTTTTCTAATACATAAATTATTAGGTCAAAGGTTTTACTGAGTAATTAATTAAAATAACTATATATGGTATCAAAAATCTTGGAAGTTCCAAAAATAATATTTGGATATACGAGGTGTGTTCAAAAAGTAAGGTGACTTAAAATTTCGCGGGCAACGTACTTTCGATTATCGATATTTTTTGTTTGTTGGTACACTCTTT
>MU159058.1:431083-441653 GCA_015888305.1 Antheraea pernyi | reverse complement strand
TAGCAGCTATGCAGCCTATTAATATCCACTGGCATATCCCAACCAACAATTCAGCAGAATTACAGCTAATAGGCTTCGCGGATTCTTCCAGTACGATGGGGTACGGTTGCTACATATATCTACGTGTGGTAGATACAACAGGTAAGGCTGAATTATTCCTACTCTGTTCAAAATCACGAGTAAACCCGCGTGTAAATACACTGACAATCCCAAGACTGGAGCTTAATGCTTCATTGCTTTTAGCTATTTTAATAGAGCGTGTTTATGACTCTTTATATAAGAATATTAAAATTGATGGTGTATACCTTTTCACGGACTCAAAAATTACTTTAGCTTGGATTCGAACTGAAATCACTAAACTACATGCTTATGTAGCGAATAGAGTGGGGGTTATTCAGCAGAAAACTAATAGGTGGTGCTGGCACTATGTGCCATCTGCAGAAAACCCTGCTGATTTAATTAGCAGAGGTATTAGTCCTCAAGAGCTTCCGAACTGCGACCTCTGGTGGAAGGGGCCGAAGATATTACAAGTGGAGTACAATTGATATTACAATTGGCCCCAACCCCGCACACCATTATGAACGGCCGAGGGGAGAGCCACCTGCGCGAACTGTGGGGGTGCTCACCCCGCGAACAGTTTGTCCCTTTGCCCCGTTTTCAAACGGGAGCTAAGCAACCGCCGAGCAGGGACCGTCGCCCGGACCGGTGAATCCAGGCGCACGGTGGACCCACCCTCGGCCCCAGTGATGGTCGAGGAATCCGCTGATGGCTCTCGCAAACGACCCGCCTCCGAAAAACGCAGCGGCTAGACAGCCGCAGCCCCCGAAGCCTCCGCAAACGGCGGATAATACACCTACGAAATCAGAAAACGCTAATCGTAAAGACGCGATGATATCCATTATAAAAAGAGCCGCCAATATAAAAGGAGAAAGCCTAGGATCGGAATCCGAGAAAGCATGCATAGTGTACCTGGAGAAAGTCTTCTCCTAGGTCCCCTATGCCGCAGCCTGGCCACACAAGTGGCCCGACCATTCACCAAAAAACAACAGCACAGGCGCGGCCAAAACACCACTCCGCCGAATCCATCAGATGCAGAATGCATTCAACGACACGCCCTTTGTTAAGGGCGGCGGGTTGAAACCACCATCAGAGGATTCGTCCTGGAATGGTCTCCCCGCGCTCCCCTGGCGGGGCGCGCGAGACGATTGCGACTTGACTTATCGTGTGCGTCACCAACAATACGTTTATTCTATAGTAATTAACAGCAACAAACCAGCTGTGTAAAGAAGTCTCATGGTTCATTTGGATTAATTATGTGTTCTCTTTTGTTTTACTTTATTGTAAATTTTGCTATTTATCTATTTATTAATCATCTTACTCCTTTTTGTGCTCTTAATGCACTTACTCTGTGAGTGAGTGAACAATATTGTTCAGTTCACATAGTAAAGCCGCATTACCGTTTCTATTATATTGTTTATCATTTTGCTCTTATGTGTTTACTTTAAGTGCTACTAATAGTAGAAATCTTGCTCTGGATATACACACCCAATTAGTAGATCGAAAAGAAGATGAAGAGTTCGCAGTTCACTTTGACTGCGGACGTGTGCGATCCAACGTGCTCTCAGTGGCATATAAACACATTTTCACACACAGATTTACTGTTAATGTTGTGAATACTTGCAATAATTAGGCTTTTAGTTATTGCGGTATGAATATGAATCTGAGTGTGTAACAAATATTTACTGTCGCTCATGGATGCCTAGTCAAGGAGTGGGCCTCGAACGGTCGCCTCCTGTTCCCACTTTTATCAATCCAACCTATATCTTTAAGCGTAGTTTTGTTTATCGGACTGCGCTTCCTAACTAGACTTACAATTGAATTCCCTGATAGGGATTGGGTCTTTGCCGTTTTTCAATAAAAATACATTTTTTAAATTCATTTCTGTATTAGATATATAAGATACATATTTTAGCATACGCACACATGTATATAACATAAGATAAATATAAAAAAAGGAAAACTTCATATAATGTATATGGGATGATAAACGCGAGGTGTCTTGTAGCGATGTGCCTTGGAGAATCTTCGATAAGACTTATGTTAAAGATGTGTTTTGATGATTTAAAATACAGTTGCTGTTTCACGTGGTTACAACTAACCCCATTAGTTTGAATTCAGTTATGGTTATGTGTAATAATGTTTGCCTCTGTAGTAGGTTCAATTGTTTGGTAACTCCATACTGATACTACAGTACTACCCGCATCTTGAATTAACAAAAACCCCAAAATGAATGTTAAATAATATGATGATATGATATTAAAATTCCGATAAATATTATTAGTAGATTTCCCATCTGAAACAAACAATGCGACTTTTTAAACCTACAAGCAGTAAAGAAAATAATAAAAACTATTATTTTTTATTCTCAGTTAAAGAGAAGTTAGCTCCATGTTAACCTTGACAAGAACTTTAAATTCCGCCGAGGGTAAACATCGTAATGAGACACCTAACGCTTGTCTGGAACTACTATGTACTTGGGTTTGAATCTTCGAATACTTAATGGTTGGTCCATCACAACCCTGGGATGTGCTGAGTTAAAATGTTGCCAAAATATCATTCAAACGTATACTTTTTATATTAAAAATAAATTTTCTAATACATTTGTTCAACAACACAGAAGTCTTGTAAGGTACTGGAGTTATAATTCTGATTTTGGATAATTTATATCAAAAAGGTTTATAATAAAGGGGTTGGTGGAGTGAACGTTAAATCAGTTGATGTATAATGTATATTATATATATATATATATATATCCACGATCAAGACCATACTACTCCACAGTGGTGACCCCGAATATGAACCAAGAGTCATGTCGAGTTGGAATGAAGCTACCAGAGTTTTGGCCAGACCGTCCCGACGTCTGGTTCGCTCAACTGGAAACTCAATTTATTATATCGAATGTGACGGTGGATACAACCAAGTTTTATTACGTGGTGTCTCAGTTAGGAAATCAACATGCTGCAGAGGTACTAGATCTGATTACCTCTCCTCCCAAGGATACAAGTATAAAACCCTAAAATCAGAAATTATCAAAAGACTTTCTGCGTCGAAAGAAAGAAAGGCGCAGCAGCTACCGATGCACGAAGAGATTGGCGATCGCAAACCTTCCCAGTTCCTGCGACATCTGCAGTCACTAGCATCAGTTCCTGACGAATTCATGAAGACATTATGGGCAACACGTTTACCTCAAAATGTGCAAACAGTTATTGCTACGCAGACTGACACTCCATTATCAAAAATAGCGGAACTTGCGGACAAAGTATATGAAATCGCGCCGCCTTCACCTCAGATAGCCAGCACAAGTGCCCAATCACCTTCTACTTCCTTGGTTGAGCAACTGATGACGAACATGGCTGATCTTACGCGTCAAGTCGCAGCTTTAACCACCGAGGTCGGGTCTAGACAGTATCGCCGTCCACCCATTCGTCGCAGAAGCTCATCACGTCACCGTTCACCTTCAAACTGCCGCAACTTTAACTTTTGCTGGTATCACCGCCGCTTCAAAGAAAGAGCCAAGAAGTGTACAGCACCGTGTGAGTTCATTGCGGGAAACTCCCAAGGCAGCCGTCAGTAGCGGCCAGCGGCTGTCATCAAACCTCCGGCCGCCTCTTCGTAACTGATCGGAGAACCAAGATGCAGTTTCTCGTGGATACAGGTTCTGATCTATGTGTCTTCCCACGCTCTGCAGCCAAAAGTAAGTGCCGCAAAACCGGATACGACCTCTTCGCAGCTAACGGGTCAGTAATATCCACATATGGTTTTGCTCATTTATCTCTCGACTGCGGCCTCCGTAGAGAGTTGTCATGGAGGTTTGTAATAGCCGACGTAACCAAGGCTATTATAGGTATTGATTTTTTATCTCACTTTAATATACTTGTTGACTGTGCAAACCACCGCTTGATAGACAATACCACATCATTAGTCACTGACGCATATCCTGTAAAGCCTAATGAAAAGGTCTCCTCTATCAAAACTAGCTATATCCACGACAATCAATACCTGTCAATTCTAAAACAGTATCCAGATATCACTAGACCAGCTGGTACTCCTAGTACTTTAAACATAATACGGTAAATTATATTAAAACTACCCCTGGACCTCCTGTTACAAGCCGACCACGGCGTTTACCACCTGACAAGTTACAGATCGCTAAGAACGAGTTCCTAGAGATGATCAAGAACGGAACAGCACGCCCATCAGACAGTCCTTGGTCTTCACCTTTACACCTGGCACCGAAGAAGGACAACGGATGGCGTCCATGCGGCGACTACTGTGCTCTCAACGCCAGGACTATTCCAGATAAGTACCCAATAAAGCACATACACGACTTTAATCTGGACTTAAGTGGATGCAATTTATTTTCATAAGTAGACCTAGTAAAAGCATACAACCAAATTCAAGTCTACCCACCTGATATATGCAAGACAGCCATCTTAACAGCCTTTGGATTGTACGAATTTCATAATATGACATTTGGACTTAGAAACGCAGGACAAACATTCCAAAGGTTCATTGACGAAGTTACTAGAGGTCTCGATTTTTGCTACGGATTCATCGACGATCTCCTTATTTATTCTGTCTCGAAAGAAGTACATGAACAGCATTTACACGAAATTTTCAGGAGGCTCCAGCAGTTCGGCGTTGTGGTCAATACATCAAAGTGCATCTTCGGAGTTCCCTCCATAGAGTTCCTGGGTTACCACGTGTCTGCTGACGGCATCCGACCAACAGACGATAGAATAGAAGCAATAAAGAAGTTTCCAGAACCCAAAACTATCAGGGAGTTGCGTAGATTTCTCGGTATGTACAATTTTTACCATAGATTCATACCCCACTGTGCCGAACTGCAGGCCCCGTTGAATGATATACTGAAAAGCTCTATGAAAAGTTCACAACCAATTGAACTCACCAAAGACCAAAAAATCTGTATTCCGAATTTGTAAGGATGGACTCAAAAATGCAGTCTTATTGGCTCATCCAGTCTGTCGACGTAAACTTTCTCTAGTTACTGATGCTTCGAGTACAGCTATCGGTGGAGTACTTCAACAGAAAATTGGTAATGAATGGCAACCGTTTCTCCCGCAAATTAAGCCCAGCTCAAATCAAGTACAGCCCGTACGACAGAGAGCTTTTGGCAATATATAAATCTATTCAGTACTTTCGACATATGTTAGAAGCCAGGCCTTTCACAATTTACACAGATCATCGACCACTTACACATGTTTTTGAAACGAATAGAGATAAATGCTCTCCCAGACAATTCCGCTACTTAGACTACATAGCTCAGTTTTCCACGGATGTCCAGCATATAAGCGGGAGGGACAACGTAGTAGCTGACACCCTGTCAAGAGTCGAAGTCGACGAAGTTGTAAGCGCAATCGACTACCAGAAGTTGGCTGAGCAACAACAAAGTGATCCAGAACTCAACAAGTTGCTATCTGAAGGATGCTCACTTATACTAAAAAAATCCGCATACCAGGTGCTCAAACTCATGTCTTTTGCGACACAAGTACACCTGTACCCAGACCCTTCGTCGTCAAACCAATGAGACACCTAGTGTTTGAGGCAATACATTGCCTTAGTCATCCTGGAGCGAATGCCTCTATTAAGTTAATAACCAGCAGATTTGTGTGGCCGGTATCAGAAAAGACTGCCGAGAGTGTAGTCTAGCGTGCCTCTCTTGTCAACGTGCGAAAATACACAGACACGTTTCAGCACCATTATGTTCGTACTTGTTACCTCCTGCTAGATTCATGCACGTACATATCGATCTTGTAGGGCCGCCGCCACAATCAAATGGATATAAGTATTGCCTCACAGCAATAGATAGATTTTCCAGATGGCCTTAAGCAATACCCATCGCCGACATTACTGCAGAGACAACGGCAAAAGCATTACTATGAGGGTGGATTGCACGTTTTGGGTGTACCGTAAGTATTACCACTGACCGCGGAAAGCAGTTCGAATCAAACTTATTCAAGTCTCTTACCAAATTGATTGGATCTCAGGATAAGTCAACGACCGCATAGCGCCCAATAGCAAACGGTATAATATAACGCTTTCATAGGCAACTTAAAACGGCTATTATGTGCCATGAAAACCAGTACTGGACGGAATCTCTATCTCTCGTCCTTTTAAGTATTCGTAGCGCGTGGAAAAATGATTTAAAAACATCTGTAGCTGAACTCCTGTATGGTGAACCTCTGCGCCTGCCTGGTCAATTTTTCGACGTGAAGAATGAACATCTAGTGCCTAATTTTACAGATTATATCTAAAGGCTAAGATCATTCACGGCAAAAATAAAACCTATCCCACCATCAAATCATACACTGAAACCAATCTTCATATCCAAAAATTTACATACAGCAGACCAAGTAGTTTTACGGCACGATGCCCTACGTCCAGGCTTGCAATATCGCTTATACAGGCCCGTACAAGGTTTTGAAGAGAGGCGAAAAAACATTTAGAATACTCGTCAAAAACAAAAACATTACTGTATCTATCGATCGCCTAAAACCAGCCTACACATTATGTTCAAATGATGGTGGTAATAATAAATAATAATAATAAATAATAAATTTATTTATTTGACCTCACAATTAGATTCTTACAGCTATACAATATAGTTTGTGAACAAAAAAAAAGAAATAGTATACATTTTACAGAACAGTAAATTTATAGTTCAAATTAATGTGAGGTCTGGAGTCTGAAAAAGGTTCAAAGACCTGAACTACAGATCTCCAGACTCTCGTTCTCTAGAATGGAGCTGTATTCTTATTACTTTTGCTAGAAACAGTAAATTTATCAACAAGGATCTTATGAAACTATAGATAATAGATTTTCAGTATTATTGTATGAAAGTGCTAGTAACCAATTATGAATAATGCGTTTTGCTTTTTGGTTAGTTAAATGATAAATTTGAAGAATAGAATTAATCTGGTTATATATATGAGGACCAAGAAAGCAGAAAAATTTATGTGAAAATTGTAGACGGAGTGAGATCGTCTGACATACATGATGCTTACGTCTTTTACCGAAATGAATATTAGGATCATACTTTATTCGACGCTGTATGACAAGGATAGTTTTTTGGAGAAAAAGTTGTCTTACAGTAAGAACATTCGATATGCTATACAGTTTAACTGTAGGAAATCTAAACGGCAAAAACGAGCTTACTTTTAAAACTGCTCGTTGAGCACGCTCTAATTTTATTAAGGTAGTTTTAGCGGCCCCACCCCAGGATGTGATGCAATATGTAATAATTGACTGACAGATGGCAAAATATACTGATTTAATCATTTTTGAATCTCCAATGTGTCGTAGATTTTTGAATATAAAAATAAGTTTACGAACTCTAGACGTAAGAAGTTCAATATGAGGCTGGAAAGAGAGGGAACTGTCTATTTTAATACCTAAATATCTTACAGTGTTGACGCGCTGTAATTGAATACAGGAACAAACAGAAGTATCTTGAAGTAGACAAGAGTGTGCGGATAAAGAAAGATGATTATAAGGAGGGTTTTTATAGTTTAAAGGAGTAAAAGCTATATATTTGGTTTTATCAATGTTTAAAGTTAATAAATTTTCATTTAACCATTGCATCACAGTGTTTAATCCATTTTGCGAATGTGTGAAGGCTTCACCCCATGACTCGCTTGAAAAGACCAAAGTGGTGTCATCTGCAAATGTTAATATTTTGCCATAGGGTAGGGAGAGGTTACATAAATCATTAATGTAAATAAGGAAAAGAGTAGGTCCGAGAATACTGCCTTGAGGCACGCCGTAAGTAACAGGCAGATCACTGCTAATAGAGTTATCTATTTTAACACATTGTATTCTCTGTGATAAATAATCGGCAAATAATTTTAGCTGAGTACCTCGAACCCCTATTTGTTCCAATTTATTAATAAGAATTGGAACTGAAACAGTGTCAAAAGCTTTTGCTAGATCTAAGAATATGGCTAAAGTCTTATACTGTTTATCTACTGAAGTCACAATATAATCTGTAAATTCTAATAAAGCATCTTCACACGATCTATTTTTACGAAAACCAAATTGATTTGCAGAAAGTATTTGATTGCATTCTAAATATTTGACCACTCTGGAATTTAATAATCTTTCAAACATTTTTGATATGGTTGGGAGGATAGAAATAGGCCTGTAGTTGTTGATGCAATCTTTATTACCGACTTTATGGATAGGTATTATAACAGAGGACTTTAGGACACTAGGAAAGATACCTGTTGTAAATGAATTTACAGAGAGTTACAGATATACGTGAGAGGACCTACCAAAACATATAAGAATACCACAGACAAGTATACAGTGATACTATTGATACCACTAGTGGTACTTTCTCAGGTTCAGGTTCCCTCAGCTGATATTGTTACCAATTTAAATGAGTAAATGTAAGTGAATTCTGAAAAACTCGTTGGTACATAAAAAGTGCATTTTCCTGATTACTATCGACCGTAGTATCGGTCTCAGCGGGGAAGTGATGTGGTATACGTGCTACAGTACAGAGCGGCAACATGAACGCGCGATGCACGCGCAAAGCACCACGCTGTATTAGACGACAACGTCTCGCACACCGCCCCCGCAGTGTCAAACTAACTCCTACGTCGTCGGCACGTCCGATCGCGCCATATCGCCTCCAAGATCAAGACCATAATACTCCACATGTATATTCTATTTATGTAATATATGAGAATTGTTATGCCTAGAATAATATACTACATATTATAAATTAAATATTCTCATTAAAGAAGACATGTTGACCTTATCTAGTATATCCAAATATACTACCTGCTGATTCTTCTGTGGTGATTTTACTTTAGTAGACATCAATCCAACACAGGCTTTCTTGTAGTTAAGCTTTCTGCAATGATAGTACGTGTTGTTAAAAAAAGAAGTATTTAAATGAAATCAAAGAAAAATGCAAAATATATTTTTTAATTCTATTCTCTTTTTTCAGTGAAAACTACTTCAGCCTCGTTGTGACTTGATACTCGGTGAAACGATAAAGCGATATTACAAAATAGACAAACATTCACATGATTGAAAGTGCGAGGGAATGAGATATAGAATACATTATATAATCTTTCTTATATAAAATATAGCAATAGTTTATTTTATAAATAAGTGTATCGCGTATAGAGGGTGGGTGAAGATGAGTTTCTATTTAAGAATTCAATATTCCGGTCTGTGTGTATATTCGTATAAACGTTAACATATCAGCATTGGAGTTATTGTAAAAATTATATTTGAGTAATAAAATAAGGCTTAGAAAAAGTTTTGCAAGTTGCAACCATCAAAAAAAGACCCCATGCGAAAATGTTTCAGCGTTATTATATCGGCTGTCGGCGGTATTTTGCCGAGCTCTTGATAGTCGCTGTTGTTTTAAATGATTCTGTGCTTACCGTCAAGCACAGAGGCGTTACTGTACCGTAGTATTATAAACAAAAGATACTTCATCTACAAATATTTCTATACCTAATCCGTTTAATAATAAGTCGATAGTTTAAATTTATATTAGATTTTTCGTAACAATATACTCAAATCTCATAGAATCTCATCTCATCTCTCATGAACAGGATTTATAATCGGTATCATTCGATAATCGAAAATAAACCCTCCCCGTTTCAATAGTTACATACCTGCTCCCCTTCCTGGTAGTAGTAGTACTTGTATTACAGGACTGAATGTCTCACTTCCAGCAAATAATAGATATTTTGTAGTGGTTGTGTTAGATTGAAATATGTACGTATGTCATATGTATGTCTCTCTCTCTAATATATAAAAATCTCGCTTCACGGTGCTTGTGGTTGAACTCCATCGAAACGGCTCGACCGATTCTTATGTATTTTTTTATGTACATTTGGTAAGTATGAGAATAGTTCGTAAAGTATATATCACACCACTAGGCGATTAGAGTGTCCAGGTCAAAATTTTTTTTTTTTTTTAATTCCTTCAAACCCAAATTTTCATCCACGTAACGCCACCCTCTCATTAATTTAACGCGATGTTAACATTTTTTATGAATAATATCCATATCATTTAACTATCGATCGTATTTCTAATACCACCGATCGTATTTCTAACAGAACGAAATTATTTGTGATGTTGAATGACAGATGGCACTACGTCCGCCTCACAGAACTTTCATTCGTTCATACGTGGGCAAGTCATTTACTAGAAGCGTCACGTTATTTTATCATTTAATTCTGCATTTGTTGTGTATTAGAACATGGTACAAGTAAAATTTGAACAAATTATTATAATTTATAAGAAACTAACAGTTACCCTCGGCTTCGCTCGCATTGAGTTTCCGGTATAGTTGGACCTATTTTCACAGGTCTTTTATTAACAAAAAGCTAAATTTCAATTGTTACATACCTAAGTACCTTCCTGGTTTTAGTCCTATTGGTAGTACACGTATTATTGGACCACGTGTATATTTCGGCGTGCTGACAGTCTCACTTCCTGCAAATAAGAGATATATATATATATA
>MU159058.1:402624-431023 GCA_015888305.1 Antheraea pernyi | reverse complement strand
TATATATATATACATGTGTATTTCTCTCTCTCTCTAATATATACAAAACTCGTGTTACGGTGTTTGTGGTTAAACTCATCCAAAACGGCTTCACCGAATTTTATCAATTTTGTTATGTCCAAGAAAAAAAAACTATTTTTTTGATTATTTTTTTTTATTTGGCAAAAATAAATATATTCATCCCCAAATTTTCATATATATATTTATCTTGTGACTCCCCTGGTGTTGTAAGTGTCTATGGACGGTGGTGATCACTTAACATCAGGTGACCCATCTGTTCGTTTGCCTCCTTTAATATAAAAAAAAAATTAATTCGGTAAAAATGCTATAATAATATGGCGTGCGCTGCCGGTTTGAAATAACGGAATAAAATTTATAGCAAAAATACTCATTACTTCAAGCTTTACTAAAAAGTTTAAAATCTCAGCTACAAAAAAGGTTTTATGTTAGAAGTAAAATAAGTTTTTACAAGATTAAGTTTGGGTGCAAGTGTCATGTAGTCCGGTGAAGCTGTAAAGGGCCTACCAGGCTAAAAGCGTAGTCAGCTCGAAATAAAAAAGTGCAAGTGTCACGTATACTTTATAAATTATTTCAAAATCAAATAGCTAAATGAAATGGAAATTTAATGGAGATAAACTTTACTTTTTACACCACATTAAATGATAGAGTTGGTCAGAAGATAATAGGAAATAAAATCAATAAGCTGGTAAAAGCAGTTGTCGCTGCCAGTGACCGTGCAAGAATAATAGACGAGGCGCGGACGTGGCAGACACAGAAATAGCCTAAGTGGACAAGACATTTCTCGTCAATTTAATATTAGTACAAGAAAGGCACCCAGAAAACTACGCATTCCACCGTGTAACTTCCATTAACTTTATCGCTGGAGCAATACTCAGTGTGTTCTATACGTAAGTATAGGCGATTACGCAAACCATTACAGGCCGCATCATTAATAACATGAGACGAGTGCATCATGAGCCACAGAGCCTATGTTGAAGCTGTTGACCGAATGTTAAAGGACGTCAGAACATTCACACATTTCTTAAACTTCACATTTCTACTACAATTCCTACCCCATTTGTCTTACCGTTACTCCCACAGTAGCGGAATTTATATCCGACATTAATCTCTCGCGCTTTCGTCCCTTTCCGCTTTACAGTGGCGACGGTTATAATATTAATGGTTTCTATAGCAACCGTAAGAGGGTGTTGGTGTCCATGGGAGAATATGTGAAGGTATGCAAAAAACTGTAACAGTAGCTGAGGAATAAAGTAACTGAGAAAGCTAGAATAATAACAATTCGTTGCATCATGTATTTGTCAGCTATAATTAGCTTCAGGTAATATATGATTACGACCTGGCTGATTTTTTTAAGCGGTCGCCTACTTTAATGAATGATCCGCCTTAAACAGTATTTGCTTTTAAAAGTAGCGTATATCTTGTAGGATATAATGGGTGTTTGTGTCGTGTTTATTATTTATTTTAACTAGCTGACCCGTGCAACTTTGTCTGCACCAAATCGATTATTGCCGGCTTAAATTGTATTTTTAAAAGCAAAAAATCTTAAAATACTTAAAACCCGATTGCAGGGACACCTACCGTCTCCAATTGTGAATCCAAACTATCCAGAGACTCATTCAAACATATACCCCAGTTGGTATGTGAGAAACCTTTTTTAAAATTAACCAAGAGAAACTCGTACGCAGCATCAGCTACCGGATCCAACTAAGATAAAAACTAACATATATTGCCGATAACTGTGTTCCCAGTACCCCTTGGGTTGCTTCTGTGCCACTCACCTCCACGCCCGCTCACCATTCGCGTAGAGCCAGCGGCAGTAATAACACAATAATTTTGCTGGCTTATCGTTTAAATTTCGCATTAGCGTCAGACTAACTTCACCAATACTGTAAAATTTAAAATTTGTATACATTAAATTTCTATTTTGATTTAGTTGTTTGTTTTAAAAGCGTTTGTATACGTGAAATCTGCACCCAAACTTAATCTTATCAAATTTATTTTTCTTTTGACATATCATCCACCCTTTTGGTTGAGATATTAAACTAGATATATTGTGTCGCGGAATTTTTGTAGGAGTACTGAATATTTATGTTATAGATTTTATTCTTGTATTTCAAACCGTTCAAGCAGCGCACGCCGTATTATAGAATTTTTGCCGATTTCAACTACATTTCTTGTGTTTAATTATTGGGAATATATATTTCCCAAATTAAAAAATAATCTAAATATAGCACTGAGGAATAATACACCTTTCCAACAGTAAAAGAATTTTCAAAATCGGATCAGTAATACCAAGAATATTTCCCGAAAACAAAACTGTACCTCTCTTTATAATATTAGTATAGATATAACATATTGTAGTAATTAAAAGCACCTCAATTAGTTATTTTAATCGTACATTCACAAACCTGAATCCAACTACCTAAAGCTTCAATAATATTTAGAAAACTAATTTTATCAAATAAAGAACCAACATATGTTCTGACAGAACTCTAATTGAAATTCTTCTTCTACAATGCAATGTAGCTATTATCTAGGTTTGTTTTTTAAATAAATAGCTTTTGAAGTCCACAAAATACATAAAGACATCTGTTCGGGCATTTTCATATTCTTTATATGTGGGTAGATCGCGATACCGGGCTTGCGCGATCGCGACGCCTACAACGGACAGTTGGGCTCCTTAACCTGTAATGTGAACTTTGCGTTGCGGGATTTTATTGGTTTATGTGTGGTTTTCGGTCTTTAATTGCAATAATAAACGATTTATAAAGATTGTGTGTGCGTGTATGTGAACGTGCATTTAAAAACAACAGCGAGAACGATCTACAGCAGCCAGGTTAGTGGTCTACCTTATATGGGGCGTATGGAAATACCGAACTGAGGGACAAATCAGGCCATCCCGGGTAACCTTTAGATTTTTGCAAAAACAACATTTATTTACATAACAACATAGTAGTGACAGTTTCTTCATTTACACATATTTTTCAATTTTGTCGAAATGACATCATTTCAGGCTTCATTATAAAGATACAACACGTATACATAAATAAAATTTAGACTATTCATTAGATTTCATAATTTTAATACAACTGATTGATAAATACGCATAGAAACGCCATGTTGCCATAGCGCAGTTAAAACGTACTGTACATGTGCATTATACCAATGAAGACCTCGGCTCGGAACCCAACGGTTATTTTTTTTGTTATTTGTTTTTTATAGGGAGACGAAATATAGCTTAAATTTTTAGCTAATATGTCTGTTATATATAGCACAAAGAAAATTGACAAAAATCCGTCCGTACGCAACACGAAGGACAACATTGACGAAAAGAGCGCGGGGATGAGCGAGATCGGTTTCCTACCGCCTCCACTTGATATCTCAATTTATATTGTGCGTATCTATGTTCAGAGAGATGGGAAAACTTGGTGAGAATTGTAGTTACATACCTGAACCACTTTTTAGTATTTCTAGTAGTGTTGATAATGGAGGTACGACAAACTGTGGTAGTTGCCCCGAAGACCCACTTTCTGCAATGAAGATTTTGTAATGGTTATTGTAGATTTCATTAAAACATTTTTAATCTATACTTAATATATAAAGGTGAAGAGTTTGTTTGTTTAGTTGATCGTGCTAATCTCAGGAACTACTGGTCTGATTTGAAAAATCCTTTCGGTATTAGATAGCTCATTTATCGAGAAAGGCTATGGAATATATGTCATCACGCTAAAGGCAATAGGAGCGTAGCACCAATGAAGAATGTTTTAAGATCAAAGTATTTTCGCTTTTGAGAACTTTTGCTGCATGTTAGCGTTAGTATTGTATATTTTCCCATGGTAACGTGGTAAGTTTCTATCGCAAACATTTTCAAATATTATTTTGTGTTCCCATTCAAAAAGTTTATTGTACGTTAGGTTCGTTTCCAATTTTTGTTTAATAATATATTACGTATTATAAAAATAAAGTGTGTGTATGTGACATTAAAAGAATAACTTTTTTGCGAATGAATATGGCCACAAATAATAAAAAACAAAAAATCTTATAGGTACGTCTGTCTGTTTATTTATTTGCTCCGGGTAGATTACCCGAAACGGCTGGACCTATTTGAACGGGCATTTTGCTAGCAGATAGCTGCAATTATTATTATATTATATAATTATTATAGAATAGTATATTATTACTAAGTGCTAAAGGCTACTTTTTATGTTGGTAAACATGTAATTTTTTCTATAATTCATCACTATAAATGTAATTTAATTCGGTAAAAATGCTATAATAATAAGGCGTGCACTGCCAGTTTGAAATAACGGAATAAAATTTATAGCAAAAATACTCATTACTTCAAGCTTTACTAAAAAGTTTAAAATCACAGCTAAAAAAAAAAGGATTTATATTAGAAGTAAAATAAGTTTTTACAAGATTAAGTTTGGGTGCAGTTTCATGTGGTCCAGTGAAGCTGTAAAGAGCCTAACAGGCCAAAAGTGTAGTGAGTTCGAAATAAAAAAGTGGCACGTATAATTTACAACTTCTTTTAAAACCAAGTAGCTAAATCAAAATGGAAATATTGTAAATTTTAGGGTGTAAGGGGTGTCGAATAACATCTAAGACTTGAGACACCCTAGCCAACCTCACCTGCACGTGGTGCACCCTGCTGAATAACGAACAAGGCAATGGCGAAAGCGGGGTGGTAGGGTTTTATAGCCTGACTGGGTCACAACCACCATGTATATGGCGAAAAAGCCCGTCATAGTGATTCGCTGCTGCGGGTTGAGTTTCGGGATCAGTCTGTGCATATCCAGCTTTTCGCAGGCCGGCATGACAATGGCGACCGGCGATGGATAGTGTGTCACTCGGTGGTCGCCATTGTTTTTGGATTGTACTGTGCTTACCATCACGCACAGTGCGGTCATTTTGCCGTGCTACAATAAAAAAAAACTTTACTTTTTGCTCTATGTTAAATGATAGAGTTGGTAAGAAGATAATAGGAAATAAAATCAATAAGCTGGTAAAAGCTGTTGTCGCTGCCAATGACCGTGCAAGAATAATAGACGAGGCGCGGAGGTGGCAGGCGTAGAAACAGCCCAAAGGAACAAGACATTTCTCGTCAATTTAATATTAGTAAAAAAAAGGCACCCAGAAAAACCCACAACACTACGCAATCCACCATGTAACTTCCATTAACATTATTGATGGAGCAATAGTCAGTGTGTTCTATATGCAAGTATAGGCGATTAAGCAAACCATTACAGGCTGCATCATTAATAACTTGAGACGAGTGCATCATGAGCCACAGAGCCTATGTTGAAGCTGTTGACCGAATATAAAGGACGTCAGAACATACAGACATTTCTTAAACTCATTGTCTACTACAATTCCTACCCCATTTCCCTTACCGTTACTGCCGCAGTAGCGGAATATATATCCGATATTAATCTCTCGCGTATTCGTCCCTTTCCGCTTTACAATGGCGACGGTTATAATATTAATGGTTTCTATAGCAACCGTAAGTAGGTGTTGGTGTCCGTGGGAAAATATGTGAAGGTATCCAAAAAACTGTAACAGTAGCTGAGTAATAAAGTAACTGAGAAAGTTAGAATAATAACGGTGTGCGAAGATGGTCCCACCTCCACGTGATGCATCCTGGGCAGTGGTCAGCAGCTTTCCTAAGTGAAAGCTGCTGGCCACTGGCGTAGAGGACCATACCATACTAATCCAAGGTGTTATGTGAATCATGCCGAGGGATGCGTGGCTAACAGAGAGTTTAGTCGCAAACGGTACCTCTTCGATACCAGGGCATCTCGGAGAGTAATTATGCCCTTACATCGATATGCGGAGCTCTGTTGGTGTGTGACCCCTTCTTCCTTAGCTACTCGTGGGAACAATATGGATGCTGAAAGTGAAAAAAATTTAATAGATTTAATTCCCTTGTTTACGCCCTGGACGAGTTCAGGGACGAAATCTCACCTGGGACGGGGGGAGGTAATGCCCAGGAAGTCGAACTCTGAGCATGGAATCGAACTCTGAGCATAGAAGGGGTAAGAGAGGCAAAATGTCGGGAGTAGCAAGGAGGAGGTTCCGGAAGCTAGTGCAAGTGGACATAAAAACTTGGGCTATAAAAACTTTTAAACCATATAAAACAAGCGGTGAGGATGGAATACAACCCGTGCTATTACAGCAAGGGATGGACGTTCTAACACCGACTCTAGTCAAAATCTTCAGAGCTAGCCTTGCATGGGGATTTATACCTGAAATGTGAACAAAAGTACGAGTCCTATTTATACTAAGGCTGGCAAGAAAGACTACGCTTTACCAAAGTATTTCAGATCCATAAGCCTTACATCATTTCTTCTCAAAACACTGGAGAAGATACTTGATAAATACATTAGGGAGGTGATATTGGTCAAAAACCCTATACACGCTAACCAACATGCCTATAGCAAAGGTAAATCTACCGAAACTGCCCTGCTGTGTCTGACAGACGAGATAGGAAAGGCATTGCAAGACAAGAAAATTGCACTATGTGCATTTCTAGACATTGAGGGTGCTTTTGACAACACCCCAATCAAAGCTTTGATCCAGGGCCTTGTGATTAAAAGAGTAGATACTACTATCACTAGGTGGATCGAAGCAATGCTCTCGAATCGCACAGTCAAATTGACACTACATGGCACAAATCATGAGGTGGTAACCACAAGAGAATGCCCCCAAGGTTGGCACAAATCATGAGGTGGTAACCACAAGAGGATGCCCCCAAGGTGGTGTACTTTCACCACTATTATGGACCTTGGTGGTTGACCAGCTCCTGCATAGGATGGACTAACTGAGGATAGACACCCAGGGCTACGCCGATGACCTGGTGATAGTTGTCCGAGGTTTCTGCCAAGGTACTATCTCGTACCTTATGCAGAAAGCTCTATCTGCCATCCACAAATGGTGCAACGATAACGAGTTAAAGGTCAACGCAGACAAAACAGTATTGGTACCATTTACAAAGAAAAGGCATCTTGACAAATTAGTACAACCCACACTAAACGGCGAGACAATTGCCTTTTCAACAGAGACCAAGTACTTGGAAGTAATTATAGACCAAAAGTTAACTTGGAATAAACAAATTGATGCTTCAATTCAGAAAGCAAAAATAGCAATGGGTATATGTGGACGACTGGTTGCTAAACGCTGGAGTTTAAACCCTAGGCTGGTCATTTGGCTTTATACCAAAATAGTCAGACCCACGATATCATACGCCTGTGTGCTCTGGAGCGGTAAAACTAGCCAGTTGACTGTTAGAACCCATTTAGCTACGGTACAAAGGACAGCGTCTATCTTAGCGACGGGAGCTATTTATATCCACTCGGACAGTTAAGCCGCCTTACTGGCCCTTGCTTCAGCAAGAGGAGGGCCTCGGTCTTCTCGAGGGCCACCCTGAGGCCCAACCTCCGTATGCGCCTGACCACGAGGGCTGTGGCCATCGTGAGCTGAAGCAAGGGCCAGTAAGGCGGCTTAACTGTCCGAGTGGATATAAATAGCTCCCGTCGCTAAGATAGACGCTGTCC
Organism: Antheraea pernyi; assembly: GCA_015888305.1. Taxonomy (NCBI): domain Eukaryota; kingdom Metazoa; phylum Arthropoda; class Insecta; order Lepidoptera; family Saturniidae; genus Antheraea; species Antheraea pernyi. Next base: position 423,449 of record MU159058.1, on the reverse strand, counting down.
TTTGTACCGTAGCTAAATGGGTTCTAACAGTCAACTGGCTAGTTTTACCGCTCCAGAGCACACAGGCGTATGATATCGTGGGTCTGACTATTTTGGTATAAAGCCAAATGACCAGCCTAGGGTTTAAACTCCAGCGTTTAGCAACCAGTCGTCCACATATACCCATTGCTATTTTTGCTTTCTGAATTGAAGCATCAATTTGTTTATTCCAAGTTAACTTTTGGTCTATAATTACTTCCAAGTACTTGGTCTCTGTTGAAAAGGCAATTGTCTCGCCGTTTAGTGTGGGTTGTACTAATTTGTCAAGATGCCTTTTCTTTGTAAATGGTACCAATACTGTTTTGTCCGTGTATGAGTTCACGGCGGCGAGGAAAAGAAGGGGGGAGCCTCCGGCTCCCAGGGAGGTAGAGGCGGAGCGACGGCGTCTAAGGGAGGACGCCGTCGTAAGGTGGCAGCAGGACCTGGCGGACGAGCGGTTCGGGCGATTCACTGTGGACGCTGTCCGCCCGGTCCTGCGGGCGTGGAAGGAGAGGGAGTGGGGCTCCCTGACGTTTAGGCTGGTGCAGGTACTCACCGGACACGGTGCTCCTGTGGCCCTCTCCTCCGCGCTCCATATAGTATCCTTGCACCAACGCATTAATTTTACAGGTTTATAGTTTTTATTTCGCATTATCCATTTTTCTCCATGACATTTCCGTTTTGATTTAGTTATTTGTTTTAATAAGAATTTGTAAATGTACATGAAAACTGTATTTAATAACTTTAGTAATTAGTAATTTTTAACATTTATTTTCTTTTTCACATAAAAACAATCTTTTCGGCTGAGATATTAAACTTAGGTATGTGATGTCTCGTATTTTTTTGTAAAACTAATAGTAATGAATTTTGCTATGGATTTTATTCCTTTTTTTTCAAATCATTCTAGCAACGTACGCCATATTATATAGTTTTGCTAATTTTAATTACATTTATTGTGATTAATTATTGGAAATATATATTTACCAAAAAAAATAGTCTAATATACCTTTCTAGCAGTGAAAGAGTTTTCAATATCGGATCAGTAGTACCAAAGATTATTACCCCGAACATCCAAACTCACTAACTTCAACTTCAACTTTTTAATATTAGAGTTTAATAGATACGAATTCTACCAGTGTCAAGTCAGTCATGGGAGAGTCATTTTATACGTAGTATTAGATTTTTATTTTATAATTTAGTTCTTTCAGACTCGGCTACTGAAATACACAAAGAAAGCACCACACTTACAGACATCACGCATTAAGTAAATATATATCTACATAATAATTACTGTTAGTAATTGTGTTATGTTAAAGTTTAATTTTATTAAAACATATAAAATTAGTCAGAGTATTGACAAAAGGAGAAAATACACACATTTGTGCCTTGGTTAAAATCAGACGGACGTAGTATATTGTTAAGTAAAATATATTACAAAACAATACTAAATTAGAGCATTTGAAAAAAATTTGTTCTAGAGTGCCTTCCTTAAATCCACGTACATTTGCATGTTGAGTTGTCTCTGATTCTGAGTTTTAAAAGATGGACTGGAGAGCACACGTCTACAGATAGTTCTTCAGACTACAGATAGTAGACGCAGCAAACTCGCAACAGTCACGAAATTTATAAAGCCATTTAGCGATAAGATCAACAGCTTCATTACCCACGATCCCACTATATCCTCGTATCTATGCCAGAACTGCAAAAATTCCTAAACAATGACATTGATACAAATGGAATTTAATAATTATGATAACTGATGTTTCATTGAAATATGTCAATTATGTGATCACAATAGATCAATACTGGTCGCAGCGATACAGGATTAAAGACCTGCATAGCTCCTTTTCCAGAATTAAAAAAAAATAGGGTAATAAAAATTCGTTGCATCATGTATTTGTCAGCTATAATTAGCTTCAGGTAATATATGATTACGACCTGGTTGATTTTTTAAGCGGTCGCCTACTTTAATGAATGATCCGCCTTAAACAGTATTTGCTTTTAAAAGTAGCGTATATCTTGTAGAAAATACTGTATTTATAATGGGCGTTTGGGTCGTGTTTATTATTTATTTTAACTAGCTGACCCGTGCAAATTCGTCTGCACCAAATCGATTATTAACGGTTTAAATTGTATATTTAAAAGCAAAAAATCTTAAAATACTTAAAACCCGATTGTAGCGACACCTACCGTTTCCAAATGTGAATCCAAATTATCCAGAGACTCATTCAAACATATACCCAGTTGGTATGTGAGAAAACTTTTTAAAATTAACCAAGAGAAACCCGTTCGCAGCATCAGCTACCGGATCCAACTAAGATAAAAACTAACATATATTGCTGATAACTGTGTTCCCAGTACCCCTTGGGTTGCTCCTGTGCCACTCACCTCCACGCCCGCACACCATTTGCGTAGAGCCAGCGGCAGTAATAACACAATAATTTTGCTGGCTTATTGTTTAAATTTCGCATTAGGATCAGATTAACTTCACCAGTACTGTAAAATTTAAAATGTATTTACATTAAATTTCAATTTTGATTTAGTTGTTTGTTTTAAAAGAATTTGTAAAATATACATGAAATCTGCACCCAAACTTAATCTTATCAAATTTATTTTATTTTTGACATATAATCCACCCTTTTGGTTGAGATATTAAACTAGATATATTGTGTCGCGGATTTTTTGTAGGAGTAATAAATATTTTTGTTATAGATTTTATTCTTGTTTTGCAAACCGTTCAAGCAGCGCACGCCATATTATAGAATTTTTGCCGATTTCATCTACATTTCTTGTGTTTAATTGTTAGGAATATATATTTCCCAAATTTTATTTATTTATTTATTAGGAAAACTAACAGCTATAATATACAAAACATAGTTATAAGACTAGAAAAACATCAAGCCATTTATAAGTCTTCGCCGATATAAAACAGAATACAATCACTTGCATTATATGGTATTAGGTTAACATTATAATAAAGCAAGAAATTCAAGAATATAAACAGTCTATTACTATTTGCAATCGCCATCATTAAAGAACGTCCTTGTTAAAAACGTTGTCGCTTTATTTACACTAGTATTAAATAGGTCAAAATCACCTATCTCGCTCATAGTGTTGAAGGAGTGACTAACTCGCCATAAATATGAATTCTGCCGGTAATTTGTGGAAACAGTGGGCAGCGAAAGAGGGGGTTTTGTACGTAGATGTTTGGTCGGAACATTAATAAATACTTTCGACAGAAGTTCGGAACAATCTACAATATTAGAAGTAATTTTGAGCAGGTATGTTATATCTGCGCTTCACAAGAGGCAACAAATGATGCTTATTACAAAGTTCACTATAATTATTGGGATCGTAGGTATCATGTAAACGGTAACATAGATATTTAATAAATTTTTTCTGGATATTTTCTAAACGATTTATATATAAATGGTATCTAGGGTTCCAGATTTGCGATGCATATTCTAAGCTGCTACGAACATAAGAACAATATAATATCTTTAATGTCTTTATGTTGTTAAAGTATTTAGCGTTTCGCATGACAAACCCTAGTGCCCTGAAGGCATTTTGTACAACATTATCAATATGGCTGTCGAAAAGTAATTTGGAATCGAGAAGAACATCCAGATCACGAATTATATTTTCTCTTTGTAATAAAAGACTAATCTATATAAAGCACTGAGGAATAATATACATTCTCCAACAGTAAAAGAATTTTCAAAATCGGATCAGTAATACCAATAATTTCCCGAAAACAAAACTGTACCTCTCTTTATAATATTAGTATAGATATAACATAGTATAATAATTACTAGCACCTCAATTAGTTATTTTAATCGTAGATTCACAAACCTGAATCGAACTACCTAAAGCCTCAACAATATTTAGAAAACTAATTTTACCAAATAAAGAACCGACACATGTACTGACAGAACTCTAATTGAAATTCATCTTCTACTATTTAGCACAAAGAAAATTGACAAAAATCCGTCCGTACGCAACACGAAGGCCAAAATTGACGAAAAGAGCGCGGGGGTGAGCGATATCGGTTTCCTACCGCCTCCACTTGATATCTCAATTTATATTGTGCGTATCTATGTTCAGAGAGATGGGAAAACTTGGTGAGAATTGTAGTTACATACCTGAACCACTTTTTAGTATTTCTAGTAGTGTTGATAATGGAGGTACGACAAACTGTGGTAGTTGCCCCGAAGACCCACTTTCTGCAATGAAGATTTTGTAAGGGTTATTGTAGATTTCATTAAAACTTTTTTAATTTGTACTTAATATATAAAGGTGAAGAGTTTGTTTGTTTGGTTGAACACGCTAATCTCAGGAACTACTGGTCCGAATTAAAAAAGCCATTCGGTATTAGATAGCTCATTTATCGAGAAAGGCTATAAAATGTCATTACGCTAAAGGCAATAGGAACGTAGCACGAATGAAGAATGTTTTAAAATCGAGGTATTTTCCCTTTTTAAAGCTTTTGCTGCATGTTAGCGTTAGTATTGTATATTTTCCCATCGTAACGTGGTAAGTTTCTATAGCAAACATTTTCAAATATTATTTTGTGTTCCTATTCAAAAAGTTTATTGTACGTTAGTTTCGTTTCCAATAGTTGATTAATGGACTTATGGATGGACTTATGAATGGACTTATTTTAACGGCCATTTTACTGGCAGTTAGCTGAACTTATAGCGAGTGACGTAGGTTATTTTATTTGTCCGCGGCTTCACCCGCAGTGCTATTCCCAAAATGGTTGAACCGATTTTCACAGGGCTTTTAAGGGCAGATAAACAACTAATGGGCTATTTTATTTTAATCTAGCGGATTCGGCGGACGTTGTCCCGTCCCGATAATAAAAAGAAAAACTTGACAAATTATACCTAAACCTTTCCCATGGGTTATTGTGTTGTGTCAATTATTTATTTGTAAAGAGAATACATTTTTTATTGGAAGCTCTATAATATTTTTCAAGAAATATCACAACTTCCACTCGGTGTTATAGAGACAATAAATATCTACAATAAAGAGAAAAGGTAAGATTACAATAAAATGTAACTGACAACAACGAAATTATTCTGAACGCTAGTGTACTGAAAGAGATATGTAGTTCGTAGCACTTGCATAAAAATACATAACTGCAAGGCGGTGGTCCCGCGTCCCGTTGATACATCAATTTATATTCTGTGTATCCATATTCAAAGAGCTGTTTTGTGCGTAAAGGTGCTGGTTCAAAGGGGGGTTTTGCGATATAAGGAATGCGGACTCATCGATGTTGATTTTACTGGTTTCACTTCACTTCACTCGCGGCGATATATATTATGCACTATATATTTGGTTTAGTGTCTATGCGCTTTTCACAAAATGTTATAATAGTAGTGATGAGTGACTACCAAATTCTTGCGTATGAAGAGATCGTTTTTTTTGTTGCGTCCGCGGTAAGGATCGTGGCGTAAGTGACAGATGATTGGATAGGAAGGGAGGTGGAGGGGACGCTTGTGCGTTCGGAAACATGAATATACAATAATGCGCGCCAACATCCTCCCCGGCGTTGAGAAAATGAATTTTCTCAAAGAACAAATACAAAAAAAAGAAAGCGGTTAAAATTTTTTTTTTTATGAAATGCGGTTCACAGAGTAAGAGGTTTAATACCAAACGTTACTTCATAGTAAATGCAAATATGTTGATATGCGCAAAAATTATTAAAATATGCGGATTAAATATATGAAAATTGCGAAAATAAAATAAATAAATGCGAAAATTATTGCGAAGGTAGCGATTTGTATAGTCAATCGAGCTTTGCTTTAGCCCCAATAAAGTTTTTACCGTTATCGGAGTATATGTTAGCGACTGGGCCTCTGCGGGAAATGAAGCGTTTGAATGCTTTTAAGAATGAATCTGACTTTAAGTCAGGCGCTAATTCGATGTGAACGGCTTTTGTGACTAGACATATAAACAAACAAATGTATGCCTTTTGACTCTTTTGACCTCTGCGCCTACATAGAGTGATATTAATAGGTCCACAGTAGTCTACACCAGTGTGTACGAAAGCTTTCGTTTCTCGAACCCGATATGATGGTAAATCAGCCATTTTTGGACTTGGAAGTACAGGTGCACATTTAAAGCAAAAGTTACATTTGTGTATGCGTTGCCGTATTACATTTCTAGCAGAAATTATCCAAAATCTTTGGCGAATAATCGAATTTAGCAAATGAACGCCCGTATGGCAGTGTGCGCGGTGATAATAGTCAATTAAAAGAAAAGTTACGTGGTCTTTTCTGGGCATTAAAATCAGATGTTGAGCGTCGAACGTAAGTTAACGTAAGAACGTAAGTTGAAATTCGATAAGCGACCTCCAACTCTTATGATTCTGTTTTCGTCTAGAAAAAGATCAAGTTTTCTTAAACTGCCATGAGGTATTTTATTATTATTTAAGCGGTCAATGATGTCAGAAAAGTTATAATTTTGAACTGCGCGAATTAAGTAATTTTCAGCGGTGTTTAAATCGTTGGCCTTAACAAGAAAATTAGTCGGTTGATTTAAAATGCGTAATGCTCTCAGAATATAAACAATGACGCGTAGTAATTTATTATACGAAGAAATTTTGAGAGAAAGTTCACAAAGAACTTGCGGAGTAGAGCTAATAGTTGTAGCAGTAACGGATTTATGTTCAGGTAGTTCTTCTAATCTAGTGGAGGTTACAGATCTAAGAGGCCAAGTAGATACAGGAAACTGGAGCCACGGAGGACCTTGCCACCACAGATTATGAGAAAGTAGTTGCTCAGGTAAAAGTCCTCGTGACAAGCAATCGCTAGGATTTTCTGAGCCTGCGACATGAAAGAAATGTTTAGGATCTAAATTTTCATGACACTTAGCGATGCGGTTACTAATAAAAATATTCCAGCGATGCGGAGACGAATTGATCCAGGATAAAGTTATCTCTGAATCCGAAAATGCGAAAATATTATTAATCTTAAAACGAGCGTTATAAGAGTCATGAACAGTTTTTGTTAATTTAGACATTAACACAGCGGCGCATAATTCAAGGCGTGCTAAAGAGACTATTTTAACCGGTGAAACTTTAGACTTTGCACACACTACGCGTACATTACCATGTGGATCGGTCACATGTAAATATATGATGCAGCCGTAAGCCTTAAGGCTTGCGTCAGCGAATGCTATAATATTAACAAGCGAGTCTTTAAACACTTGCAAGTGGCGGTGGTATTTTAAGAGAGCCAAGAAGCGGTAACTGATATTTAAGTTTCTCAAATAAGTTAATAATATGAGCGGTGGAAGACCTCCACTCATCCAGGTGGTGTGGATGAAATTTTAGTGTTTGGCGGGTAGTACGATGTTGGAAATTAGCGGCAGGTATAAGTCCAAACAACTCCTCTGAACACTCACCGTGGTAAATGCGATAAAGAACGCAAAGAGACGCGATGTCCCGACGCAGTGCCAATGAGTCGAGCCGATCGGATATTACCTCGTCGCCGACGATTCGAGCCGCTCTGCGCTGGATGCGGTCAAACGGAAGCAGCTGATATTGAGGCGCTCCAGCCCAAAGGTGAGAACAGTATTCCATGTGTGGGCGGACTTGCGCCTTGAAAAGTAGTAAACGATGTTCTGGTGTGAAATACTGTCTTGCCCTATTAAGGACACCTAGTTTTTTGGAGGCCAACAATGCTTTGCTTTCCAAATGACCGCCAAACTGAACGTCGCTCGATATGTCAACGCCGAGGATACCAATACTGGGCTTGGCGACTAAGGGAACTCCCTGAAAGCTAGGCACTACGTCAAACTTTGCCTTTTTCGCGGTAAAGGCGCAAACTTGTGTCTTAGTGGGGTTAAAATGGACCAAGTTTTGTTTACCCCAATGCGAGACGTGTTCAAGTGACGTCTCCATTTGAGACACAAGTTGATTCCGGCACTCAACAACGCGTTCCCGGGAAATATTAGCATGGCCAGTGTATAGAGCATCCCCAGTGCTATCGTCTGCATAGCAATGAATGTTGCTTACTTGCAACATATCATTGATATACAGAAGAAAGAGAGTAGGGGATAGTACACAGCCTTGTGGGACACCAGCATTCACAGGCTTCAAATCGGAGCATGCACCGTCTACTACGGCTTTTATGCTTCGGCCCGTGAGGAAGCTAGATACCCAATTGCATAAATTCCCGGGAAGTCCAAAGGAAGTAAGCTTCGAGAGAAGCGCTTTGTGCCAAACCCGATCAAAAGCCTTAGCTACGTCTAAACTTATGGCTATAGCCTCACCCTTGCTTTCGACTGCCTCTGCCCATCGATGTGTCAGGAAGGCTAGAAGGTCACCAGCTGAGCGACGTTGGCGAAAGCCATATTGACGGTCGCTAATAAGCTGGTTCTCTTCTAGGTACTTCAAGAGCTGACAGTTAATAATGGACTCCATTATTTTGGAAAGCAAGGAAGTGATGGCGATTGGCCGATAGTTCGACGGCTCTGAGCGGTCACCTTTTTTTGGGATCGGGTGCACAAAAGCGGACTTCCAAGATACTGGCACTACGCCTGTACAATAGGAGTACCGAAAAAGACGCGCAAGAACTGGAGCCTCCTAATAAAAGCTGTACTTCTCCTGGTTTATACCAGTGCTCATCGGCAAGCGGAATATTGATTAAGTGCTGCATTACGGAAGTGTCAATATAATCTAAAGGTATCCTATCGGTAATACAATCAAGTACTAATGCGTTTATATTAAAATTAAATTTATTATTTTTTGAGCAAATCTGTAAGTTTACATAGCCCTTAATAGGACGCGACGATAAACCGATACCCTTAACAAATGAATTAGAAAGCGGAATTATGTTTAAATTTAATTGTTTACAACAAGCGGTAGTTATTATATTACGTTGTGACGCGTTATCTATCATTGAACGAACGACGGTGTAATAATTATTATTATTAGCTCCTCGAACACAAACTTGTGCGGTGCTGAGAAGTACGTTGTGACACACGGTCGAGTTAGATAGCAAGGGTGTTGTGGCAGCAGGACCTGGCGGACGAGCGGTTCGGGCGGTTCACTGTGGACGCCGTCCGCCCGGTCCTGCGGACGTGGAAAGAGAGGGAGTGGGGCTCCCTGACGTTCCGACTGGTGCAGGTACTCACCGGACACGGTTGTTTCGGGCGGTACGTGTAAAAATAATTTTTTATGATTAATAAATTTTTTTTCCTTGATTTCTATTATAGGAATAATTCTTAGAACTTTTTTATTTTTATAAAATATATAAAGGTTTTAAGTTAAATTAAACTAATAGTCTTCAAAATTATTTATAAAGTACGTTTCTTTAAGCCTTAGTAATTTTACACCTTAAAATTTGCAATTTTATATCATTTTTGACTATAAAGCTTATTAAATAGCTTATTAAATAATAAAAGAAGATTTCTTCGTAAATAAATTTACAATTTATCGCTTTAAACCTCAGCCATTTTATTAATTAGCGAAAATGACTTTATTCTACAAATCATAAAGATATTGGAACTTTATATTTTATTTTTGGAATTTGAGCAGGAATAGTAGGAACCTCATTAAGACTTCTAATTCGAGCAGAATTAGGAACCCCAGGGTCTTTAATTGGAGATGACCAAATCTATAATACCATTGTAACAGCTCATGCTTTTATTATAATTTTGGTGTGTACCCGGTCTGTCCCTCTATAGGTAGGAGCCCGGCGGTCACCTTCCGCCGGGCGGACCGTGGGGGCGGCTCTACAAGGTTGATTAGCTTGAACGATCCCTTGCCGCCCCCACAAAACGGTCTGTCGGTACACCGTGGGGTTTTAGTCCGTGCGACTCGGACATAACCCACCCTCTCCCCCGGGAGGGTGGCGTATCCATAAGGGATTTCCCCACGTTAAAAAAAAAAAAAAGGATGTTGAAGTTTGAGAAATTGTATTTTGTTCGTTTTTATTTAATAAATTATTTTGTGCGTTTTCATTATCTAAAGAATTATTATTTTGATGATAATTACTCGATGTAGATGTGCGGTAATTATTAATATGGAAAAGTGTATTATGGCGTTTATTACAAATTTTACAATTATGCGTTGAGTTGCACTTAAATACTGTGTGTATCAAACTTAAACAGTTTACACAACCATTTAAAGTTTTTATATGTTTATATTTATTAAGAGGCGAAAGAATTTTAAATTTCGGGCAATTATATAATTGTTGATGATCAATCGCATTACAAAATAAACAATGTTTATTACTAAGCACTGTACGTTCATTGTGAATGAATGTGTGCGGACTCGCGGTGACTGTGACGCACGCGGGGCGCTCGCGTTTCTATTCGCAGAGCGCTGCCGAGCGACGCTTGCGATGCTTTTGTTGCAGGGCGTTGTGCGTTTTAATATTTTAAACTGTTCACGTAGAAATTCTGTAAAGTCATCGTAAGTTGGATATGACTGCTTCCTAATTGTATTCTCAAATTGTTTAGCGGTATCGATGTCTAATTTTCGTAATCCTAAGTGCACAAATATGAAATCTAATAAGTTATCTATTTTTATTTGTTTTAAAGCGGCTATCGACGTACAATATTCATCTATAAATGATTCTAATTGACTAGGCGTTACGTTATGAAGTGAGTTTAAATTTAATATTTTTTCTATGTAGGTAGTGGCGATAGCACGGTTGTCTGTGTATTTTTCTACTAATGCGTTGTAAATTAAATGATAATTATCTGCGGCTGGGCTTAAACTTAACCAAATGGTTACAGCTTTACCCTTGAGTTTATTTATTAAATATCTAACGCGTAGTGAGTCATTTAGATTTGAATTATTGTGAACCATTGAATTATAACATTCGATGAACATAGGAAATTTTTCATATTCACCGTAAAACTCCGGTATAGATAATTTTTCTAACCGAAAATTAGATTATATTCTCCGTTATTTTGAATTAAATTCTCATGGGAATTAATGTTTGTATGCGTGGAGAAGCGTGTTAAAGCGTTTTTAATTTCACAATAATAATCTTCGAATGCCCAAATAGCTTCGTAATTTGGTAGGTAATTCGCATTAATTTTCAAATGAAGTCGATTGATATTATCTACTATTTCGAGATATTCATCGCGCATAGAAGTAATATTTGTCGCTTTACTAATAAAATAAGACGTTTGGCGATCCTCTGTGCTCTGTGGTATAGATTCAAAAATCGATTTAGCGCGTAGAAAATATGATTGCTTTTTTCCCTCGAGTAGGGATATTTCAGCAAGGATGCTTACTGAGCCCTCAGTTAAATCTTCCTTATTAGACCTATGCTCCATTGTAATGTTATTTGATATGAATTCAAACTAAAATATCACGTAACAATGCTATATGTCGCGTAAATAACGACAAGCGGGTGGGTATATATAAAAATGAAATACGTTGCGAATTTAGGATTGTAAAATAAGGAATACAAAGCACCGGATCGCACGCAGGGAGCCGAGGGCCGCCTGCCACGAGTGCGGCGCTGAGGAAGATACCGCGCAGCACACGCTGTCTGAGTGTGCTGCGTGGGGGGAGCAGCGCCGCATCCTGGCGGCGGCCGTGGGAGCGGACTTATCGCTGCCGAGCGTGGTTTCGGCCATGCTCGGCAGCGAACAGGCTTGGCGAGCGATGGCCTCCTTCTGCGAGGAGGTCATCTCGCAGAAGGAGGAGGCGGAGAGGGCCCGCGAGGCAGACCCTCAAAGTGGCCGTCTCCGCCAAAGGAGGACAGGCAGGAGGAGAAGGCGCTTCGCCCAACTCCTCCTGCCACCGTAGCCGGACCTGAGGGGATGGGCCGGGGGGCCCATCTCCTCATTGCACGGGTCCGGCGGACGAGGGGGGGCAGCCGGTGTGTACCCGGTCTGTCCCTCTATAGGTAGGAGCCCGGCGGTCACCTTCCGCCGGGCGGACCGTGGGGGCGGCTCTACAAGGTTGATTAGCTTGAACGATCCCTTGCCGCCCCCACAAAACGCTCTGTCGGTACACCGTGGGGTTTTAGTCCGTGCGACTCGGACATAACCCACCCTCTCCCCGGGAGGGTGGCGTATCCATAAGGGATTTCCCCACGTTAAAAAAAAAAAAAGGTAAGAAGGATCAATAATCTTGGAACGAAGGACCATAAAAATGTTTTGTGCGTAAAGGTGCTGGTTAAAAGGGGGGGTTTTGCGATATAAGGAATGCGGACTCACCGGTGTTGATTTTGCTGGTTTCACTTCACTTCACTCGCGGCGATATTATGCACTATATATGATTCAGTGTCTATGCGCTTTTTACAAAATGTTATAATAGTAGTGATGAGTGACTACCAAATTCTTGCGTATGAAGAGATCGTTTTTTTTTGTTGCGTCCGCGGTAAGGATCGTGGCGTAAGTGACAGATGATTGGTAGGAAAAGGAGGCGGAAGGGACGCTTGTGCGTTCGGAAACAACAAGAGCAGTTACAAATTGGCGAGGACTGTAGATATACATACCTGAGCCACTTCCTGGTAGCCGTCTTTGTGGCCCTGAAGACATGCTTTCTGTAATTAAAATTGATTTTGTAATGATTATTGTCAATTTCAATGACATTTTTTTATACTTCATATGTTTTGGCAATATTACATTTATCATTTAACATCAGATAAAATACACAATTTTATCTGATGTTAAAAGGTAAACACGCTAAGCCTAGAAAGGGTCTGATTCTCGTGTGCAGGTGCTGGAACGTAACCGTAGGTACTTGCTGATAGAATATTCAATGTGAGGGTGCTAGCTAGGTAGGAGGTTTTTATTTTTTATTATTTGTTTACGTACTTCTATTACTATATTCCCTTAGTCTACTTATTTTTGCTCTATTATTCCAATTACATCATTTTATTTTTATTTGCATCTATTTTTCTATTATAGTTTTCATATTTTGTATTTTTATAATTGTTTATTATATCTAATATTATATTATTACTGTGAAGAATCTGAAAACACGAATCCTGAAAAAAAATGGCAATATAGCATGCAAACCATAATCTGGAAGAACTTCGTTTTTAACCGGAACGAAAAATTTTAAGGTTAAAAGAGCCCATCAGACTTCGTAACTATTCGTAATCATACATACAGTGGTACAACAAAATAATCCCAAGGAGGGTTGATGTCAGGCAGGCGGCCGATCGTAAAAATTAAGCCAAATCATATACCACAACATGAGAAACATGTTGTACCGACCCTACTTATGTGGGATAAGGGTAAGACGAAGAAGATTCCAATTACATCATTTTGGTTTTTATGTTCCTTTGTTTTTATTTCTTACACTTATAGTAAATTTTTCTTTTTGGACACTAGTGATGTCACTATTAGTGATGTGATTTTATTCGTCTAAATTATGTTTTTCGTCACAATTTTTATATTTATTAATTAATAAACACATTCATTATTCACATGGAAGATGGGTTTAGAAAAAGTCTTACATCCATTCAAATCAGCCCTACCACTATGCGATAATGTTCCGGCATTATCATATCCGGCAGCTGAAGTTTGCAGGTCAGCGAGACAATGGCTACCGGCTATACACTGCCGAGCTCTCGATGTTTGCCGTTGTTATAGATTAGTGTGATGCAACAAGCACAGTGGTGTCACTATTTAGTCCCGTGAAGCTGTGAAGGTCCCATCAGGGCAATAGCGTAGTAAGGTCAAAAAAATGGGTGCCACTGTGCCGTAATATTGTAAATAAAGGATACTTCATCTACAGATATTTATATATACCCAATCCTTTTAATAGTAATTTTATATTGTCAACTTATTTATGAAGCTTCGTAGCAATACACTATAATCACATAGTTCGATGTACAAATCCTCGTTATTTAAATAATTATATTACCTGCGCCGGTAGCTTGGTATACAAATACTGGAATGCCAGTTTGTCTCGAGCGCTCGGGAGTTCCACTTCCTGTCAATAAGGAAGATTTTGTAATGGTTGTGGTATATTAAATTATTGACTATAATAAATGTGTATATTTACATTGTTAGTTACACTTTAGTTAAAAGAAAAACGTTTATTTTTATAGTTTTGCATGTTAAAATGAAGGAATAAAATATTAATAGCGTAGTATTTTAGCATGTTAGCGCATAAACTCGATTACTTAGAATGTGCTCATAGCTATGTATATGTACTCTATATGCTCTAAGTCTTAAACTATTGGCGATCACGTTTTAATTTTTTTTTTTGTGAAGAATTAGTACATTTAAAGCTTAAATTCAAGGTGAAAAATATTAAAAAAAAGTGTCCAAGTTACTCAAATATCGATTTAAAAAAATTCAAATTTAGAACTCGACAAATAATTTAAAAACTTCAACTTTTTAACTATAAGAAACAATAACTTGTAGTTTTTTATACAAATGCTTGATACTGTATGTATTTTATTGTATGTACCTTTACAGAACTATATGATAATCCACTGGGCGATAAATGGATACATCGTGTGTAAATCATTATAAGTGTTGGCGACGCACACGACGATTAGTAGCTTATACATTTGCAGCTTAAAATGGAGATGGGCAGGACATATGGCTCGTATCCCAGATAACAGATGGACTAAAACTGTAACTCTGTGGAACGGACCTCACGGATATAGAAGTAGAGGAAGGCCAAAAGCTCGATGGAGAGACGAACTACAATCTATAGCTGGTAGGAGCTGGATAGACACTGCAAGGAGTTGCACCACTTGCTTTCTCTGGAGGAGGCCTTTACCCGAAAAGGGGTCCACGAAAAAAATGACAAAAAGAAATTGTATTTAAAAAAATGTAACAATGTAGTGGAATAAAGAGGCTAAATAAATTTTTTATTTATTTACTGTTAATTATGTTTAGCTCTATATGGCTTACCATTTGAAGTAACACCTACAGGTGCAGCTAAAGTCGAGACGACGAGGCTCTGGAAATAGGAATGTTAGTTGTACACATTTCTGTCTAGATTATAGCGCTATATTTATTGGGCATTCGATGCCTTGACCTGACCCCTTTCCAATTTCATCAATATTTTTCAAACTTTTCTACCCTGGAAAAAACATTTGTCCGAATTTTTACACATTTTGTTACCGAAAAAATAATTGTATTATACATTAATTGAAAAAAAAGTTTTGATATTCAAATAGCTATAACATTTTCAAAATTAAACTTATTGGGACCGTTTTTCCACAAATAGTTTTCTTAGTATTTTTATTTTGTATGGTTTGAAGACGAAATATTAGTAAATAATATTTTCATGATTATCTTTTAAATTTTTCGAAAACAATCAACAAATTATTGGGACCGTTTTTCTAAAGACTATTTTCTTAGTATTCACTATCGGTTATCATTTTTTTTGTTACAAATACAATTTTTCTTGTATATTGTGTTGTGTTTAGTGTATTTATTGGATTTCTATGTTTTATGTTACATTAATCACGTATAGAGTCGTTGCAGTCAGGAATGACAATAAACACTTCGTCTACGAAGTATCTATACTGTCACTATTTATTTGGGCTTCGCCTTACAGTATTTTGTACATAATAATGCGTAGATATCACCGACATCTTGCCTTTTAAAGGCCGATCTATGTAAGTCAAAGCCATTACTATTTACACATAACTCCGCAAAATAATTTAAGTAACACAAAAATAATAAAGTATGAACTAGAAAATTAATGTTATTTAAGCTATACTACAATTCTATATAATTATCCTTATTTATATATCTCTAATGTGTTTACTAATCTGTTTCGACATGTAGATCAGCGACATTTTGCCTTTCATGGCCGAACTATGAAGTCAAAGAATATACTATTTATTCCTAATGATCAAATTAATGATTCAATTCTATATAATGATATCAATTCTTATTTAAGACTTATTAAAATCTATATAATAATAATAATTCTTATTTATGCATCTTTAATATGGTGGCTGTCAATGTGTCTCTCTAATATGGTGGCACTAGTATCAATGTGTATCTAATATGTTGGCGCTAGTGTCAATGTATATTTATAATATGGTGGCGCTAATATCAATGTTCCAGTCGTGTTGTAGTCTCGTCTCTTGAATGTGATGCAGCGGCACCGGAGGTGGGTGATAACATTTATTACGATTTGAAAATTTCACGATTTTTTTTCACTGGCCTTCTCATAATACCATACATTTTCGTTTTCTAAGTTTTCGGTTTTTATAAAAAGAAGTTTTTGGATGGTTGGCATTTTTAAAGTTTTGAATTTCTGCTAGGATTCTCCAAGATTTTCAAAATGTTGTTTCAGCTTTAGAATTATGAGAAATATTTTAAAATAACAAAAAAAATCCAAAAATAATAGTAATCGAAAAAACACCACTCTGAAAAAAATTAAGTATTTTCAGAGTTAAATAAAAAAATGGTGATCACCCAGAAATATTTGATTTTATTCAAAAAATTTAAAAGATTAATTTCAATTTTTTTTAATAACAATTGACATTTAATAATGCAGAAAAAAAATCGTCCCAATAAGTTGAATTTTGATAAAGTTAAAATTATATGCAAATAAAAACCATTTTTGTTCCAAAACCTAAAAACTTTTATCAGTGAAAAATCCGAAAATGTTTTTTTTTATAGGGTAGGAAAAGTTGAAAAACTGTCAGAGAAATCGAAAGAGGTCTAAGTCAAAAATGGTCAAAGTGACATGAAATGTCACATTAAATCATTACATAGTATAAAACAAAGTCCGCCACCGCGTCTATCTGTCTGTCTGTTCGCGATAAACTCAAAACGGATTTTCATGCGGTTTTTACCAGTGCATACAGTTATTCATGAGGAAGGTTTTAGTATATAATTTGTTTTTTTTTTATAGTCCCTATTGTTTTTTAGGGCCCGCTAATTTATCTATAAAATAAACTACTTCAAAAGTATTATTATATTACCTAACTACAAAAACAAAAAAAATCTAACTATAATATAAAAAACAAAAAAGAAACAAAAACCTAAATATTATATTAATCTATTGTTTATAACAATCAGTAATAATGTATTTTTAACCGACTTCGAAAAAGGAGGAGGTTACTACGTTCGGTTGTGTGTATTTTTTTTTTAACCGACTTCGAAAAAGGAGGAGGTTACTACGTTCGGCTGTGTGTATTTTTTTTTTATGTATGTTAATCGATATCTCCGTCAATTATGAACCGATTTTAATGATTCTTTTTTTATTGGAATCGGTTCTTTTCAGAGGTCATATAAATTTGAAGAAAATATTCAACCCCTAAGGGGGTGAAATATCGTTTATTTGATTTTCGCCCACTTCGTCTCTACGTATTTTTGTGAAATTGGAACCGATTTATTATACCCATTAGAAGCCAGATATATATATAGACACTAAAAATGGAGAAATAAATTTTTTTTACAAAAAAAAAAATAACCGACTTCGATGTGAAAAACTAATAAGGCACTAAAAAGCGAAAAATAACTGAATTATTAAATTAACTAAATTAAATAAAAAATATTGATATTTGCACTACCTAATAATATATTTGAAGTCGATGCCGACCTACATTTCAAAGTTGCAGGTAATAAAATATGTATACTATACAGATATACTCGTACATCATGAGACACGAGAGTGGACCAAAACTTTGTATGTAGATGATATGAATTTAGGTTGGCATCGACTTCAAATATATTATTAGGTAGTGCAAATATCAATATTTTTTATTTAATTTGGTTAATTTAATAATTCAGTTATTTTTCGCTTTTTAGTGCCTTATTAGTTTTTCACATCGAAGGCGGTTTATTTTTTTTTGTAAAAATGTTTTATATAAAGATGCACTTTTAAAATAAAAAAATCCGTAACGTGTCAACGAGGTGAAAAATATATAATAAAAAATATTGAAGCCAAGAAAATAATACGTTACAAATATAACTGAAAATAATGAAACCATTTTCCTTAATATTCATTTAGAATGTACCTGTCTAACTATAACTTTAAGCAAAAAATTAAGAGATCACGAAAGAAAAATTCAACTCGTTGATTACATTAATAATGTGTAAAATAATATTCAAAATTGATCATTTTATATGGAAAAAAAAAAACAAGAAAATCATTGAATAACTATTAAAAGCAAAATTACTAACAAAATAAATAAATCTTGATAGGAAATCAGTTTCATAATAATATATATTTGAACCTTTAGTATTGCACTTAAAACATATATAAAAAGACATGAAAGTCACTATTAACATTAACAAAAGATCATGTGAATCATTATTTGAGTTAAACCTCACATTTAAATGACGTGTATTGTGATTGTAATTGTCGTATCTAAAATGGAACACAATATGGCACACCTTACGTATAATTAATAAACAGAAGAAGGAAATAAATAGGTTTATTCTTGAAACTAAAGCAAAACTATTGAATTATAAATACAGATAAATAAAAAATGTACAATAACTGACAACCCGATTCAGTAACATGCAACAGTACAAATAATGTTACAGAGCTAATTTTCAATCAGAGCCCTTACGATACACGGACATTCAGTCAGTAGATATTAAAGTAACAGGAAATTTAAAAAAAACATAGGCGACTAAACGAGATAACAAAAAAATAACTTACCAAAAATATGTAGATTGCGAGCATCATTTTGATTTCTTAATTTGAACACTTTCAAAGCGTAACTGATATTTTACAAGCCGAAGCTCGCTTAAATACCTGCAGGGAACAATTAATAAACAAAGATATAATTATTATATATATTTAAACAATTGCATGAACATAAGTATGTAAACGAATTTAAAAGAAAATAACATTTAAAATAATCCTTGCAAATATGTTTTTGTTATATAAGATTTATTACAACGTTTTATATAGCCAACTAAATGAAAACCTCTAAGATTCATTATAAAACTGTGTAGCGATATATAATAAGTTGAGCCTCGAATCGGAGTTTCAAATTACTTCGTCCGCATTTTACTATAACAGATAACCATTAACATGATAACAGAATAACAGCAGCATAAATACGATCTACAAGTATAACGCTTGGTACCTAATGTATACATAAAGAGAATCGTGCTTTTCGAAGCGAGATTAGATACATATGTCTGAGTACCGTGAGGCGCACATGCAGGTACACTATGAGACCTCGTGAATCACTATAGACTAATTTTCAGGAATTAAGTTTATAAACTCAACTCACAGAATACATCCTCGACAATATATGATGTGTTCACAAGTTGCTATTCTCAAGATTTACTAAAATAATTATTAAAAACATTAAAAATAAATATTAAATTAGCTAGGATATGTTTTGATTTAGTAGGAACAGTAAAAATATTTTATATAGTAGTGTTAGATCGTGTAATAAGGTTCCAAAACATGTTCCCGTTTTCCAAAATAATAAGTTCATATACTGTATAAGTTCTATTTTAGTCTCTTTTTTTTTTCTCGAACTGACTACGCTATTGACCTGGCAGGGTCTTCACAGCTTCACCGGACTCTATTTTAGTCTCAAAAGTGGAAACATTGTACGATATTGGAATTGGGAAATTACTACGGCCAATGTTCACTGTTTTATGAGAATGTAAATAAAATAGTAAAGATCTAAAAACTACTTTATAGAATTTGGTCTAAGTTTTTTCTTTAAGTCTTAGATATTTGGTCCTTATCTAAAACAAATCAACAGATGTTATTTAAGTCTTAAGGTACAATTGTTTTAAATAATATGTACACATGCATACATAAACAGCGATGTGTTTTCCATCGTGGAGATGTGGTGCAAGCGGTGTTGCTTATGTTTATTCCTCTCTACATAAAATACATTCTTAAGACATAAACGTCGCAGACGAAGACGTAGGTATCAGCTAGTGGATAAATCATTTTAAGTATGAAATGTACTATTTTTTAAGGATCCTATGTATGTAATGTTTAAAAATAAATGCATAGTTCTCTAATTAGCTTATTTGGAATTAAAAATAAAATATAGCTTAGGGATAATATAGCTTCATATCAGTGAAATATTTCTTAAAATCGTATCAGTAGTTACGAATATTACATTCTACAAACAAATTTTACCTTTTTTTATAGTATAGATTTTGAGGTTCAAACATAAGACCCATACAGTTTTGTTTTTGAGTACTCGAAGCTAAACAAGAAGATGAAAATGAAGTTAAAAAATTGAAAGTATAGCTTAAAAAAGTATCTCATATGAGTTCTTCCAGAGAACGTATATTAGATCAATTAAATTGAAGTTTAATTCGTGACAATGGCAGAACCATACCGCGTGGCTCAGTCGCATGGTCTCCTGCCTACACAACATGTATGCTTTAATAAAAGAAATAAATTTTTAACATCCAAATACAGTTAGTAGTTGCAATGTTTACAGTTATAGGAAATTAAAGTTTCCCAAAACACTGGAATGACTAATGTTTACGAATTTCTCAAAGTTGAATGCCATTTCAAAGATTCATTCCTACAATGAGACCAAGTTTTCTTTGTCTCGTTTACACGAATACTTTTCAAACGCGCGTTTAATATACATCAAAGGATTTCTTACGTTAAATAAATAATCATTCTGAACAGATACAAGGACTTTTTCTCTTACAATGATTTATAACGTACTATACGTTTACGTATAATTTGGGGTGTAAGGGGTGTCAAATAACATCATAAGACTTGAGACACCCAAGCCAACCTCACCTGCACGTGGTGCACCCTGCTGAATAACGAACGAGGCAATGGCGAAAGCGGGGTGGTAGGGTTTTACAGCCTGACTGGGTCGCAACCACCATGTATATGGCGAAAAAGCCCGTCATAGTGACTCGCTTTTGCGAGTCGCGTTTCG
>MU159058.1:380172-396889 GCA_015888305.1 Antheraea pernyi | reverse complement strand
GGGGGGGGGTATCTGGGGACGCCCGAGAGTGTTCTAGTATCTAAAAATCTATATTATTATGTAAGTGTGTTTTTAATATATAATTGTTGTCCTTAAAGAAAGAAATGGTTTTATGTTTTTATTGGAACTTTTGACACTTCATTTCAATATTATTTTGACATATTTCAATTGAATATAATTCAGCTATTTCAATATTTCATAATTTACGTATAATACGTAATACGTCGTACGTAATACGTCAATTCATAATACATACAAAATGTGTTCTATGATCGGAAAATGTCTAATCACAATTTGCATTTTATGACTTGTAAATAATGAATTCAAAAACTGTATCCAGATTTTGAGACTTTATTCTGCGGAACAAACCGTAGGGAATCATCGAGACGTTAGCCCGAGGTTTCGGATCAATTCAAATGTATATGACTTACCATTTGAAGAAAACCCTGTAGAGGAAGTCAAAGTGGAGGCGATGAGGCCCTGAAAATAAGAAAATAAGTCGTACACATTTGTAAACAAATGGGTTAACTTGCTAGTTCCTCAGCATAGTGTCTCTTGCATTGTCCTTATGCACATTTTATTTAAACCTAGCTGAATATTATTTATCAGAATTTATTGGTACATAAACATAAGAACTAAGCCTCAAACAATGAACGAATGGTACCTACTTATAAAAATTATAGTTTCTAAATACTTTAATAACTGCATATTGAATACAGGCATGATTTTTTTAATCAGATAAGGACTAATTATGTAAGAACTAAAACGAAGTATCGAGTAATTTTTGAGTAATGCGCAACGACAAACATCTATCATTTTATTTGTATAAAACTCTCGCGACTTGACGCTAACACGCAGCTGAAGTTATCAAAAGAAAAAAAAACAATTTGGAAACATTGTTCATTGGTGTACCGCTCCTATTGGTCTTAGCGTGATGATATATAGCCTATAGCCTTCCTCGATAGACGAGCTATCTAGCACTGAAATAATTTTTCAAATCGGACCATTAGTTCCTGAGATTAGCGCGTTTCATGAAACAAACAAACCCTCCAACTTTATAAGTTGTTTTATGAGTAAAGGTGCTGGTTCAAAGGGGGGGGTTTGCGATAATAAGTGTTGATTAAACTTCTTTTTTTTTTAACGTGGGGAAATCCCTTATGGATATGCCACCCTCCCGAGGGAGAGGGTGGGTAATGTCCGACTCGCACAGACTAAAACCCCACGGTGTACCGACAGACCGTTTTGTGGGGGCGGCAAGGGATCGTTCGAGCTAATCAATCTTGTAGAGCCGCCCCTACGGTCCGCCCGGCGGAAGGTGACCACCGGGCACCTACCTATAGAGGGACAGACCGGGTACACACCGGCTGCCCCCCCTCGTCCGCCGGACCTGTGTAATGAGGAGGAAGTTGGGCGAAGCGCCTCCTCCTCCCGCCTGTCCTCCTTTGGCGGAGACGGCCACTTTGAGGGTCTGCCTCGCGGGCCCTCTCCGCCTCCTCCTTCTGCGAAACGACCTCCTCGCAGAAGGAGGCCATCGTTCGCCAAGCCTGTTCGCTGCCGAGCATGGCCAAAACCTCGCTCGGCAACGATAAGTTCGCTCCCACGGCCACTGCCAGAATGCGGCGCTGCTCTCCCCACGCAGCACACTCAGACAACGTGTGCTGCGTGGTGTGTTGATTATGCTGGTTTCAGTTCACTTCACTCTGGTGTTGTTAGTGTCCATGGACGGTGGTGATCACTTAACATCAGGTGACCCATCTGTTCGTTTGCCGCCTATGACATAAAAAAAGTGTATATGCGCTTTTTACAAAATGTTTTATAGTAGTAGTGATGGGTGACTACCAGTTCTTGCGTATGAATAAGATATCGATTTTTTTGTTGCGTCCGCGGTAAGGATCGTGGTGTAAGTGACAGAGTGATTGCAAGGAGGGAAGGCGGAAGGGACGCTTGTGCGTTCGGAAACCTGAATATATATAATGCGCGTCTACATAAGTATAGATTAATTATTTTAAATTCAATGAAAATATCGTGATCTCTTTTTTCAAATAAATACCAAATATATAAAATATTAGCTGTACCCGCAGCTCCGCAAGCTGAGTATTTCTATAATTGTACATAGTTTCACAATTTTATAGTTCTTTAATACAAATAAAAAAAAAGCTTGCGGAGCTGCGGGTACAGCTAATATTTTATATATTTGGTATTTATTTGAAAAAAACAGCGTGCCAAATGAGGTTTGTCATTAGCAACATATTTGGAACCTTAACCCACAATATAACTACCTCAGTGCTCACTTACACTGTATTAAGGAATTAATGAAACAATAACTTAAAATATTATTATAAAGATTTACATTTAATATACATTGTCATTATAATTGAGATTCTGTGACTATACAAAAAATAAAAGCTTGTTCTGCAAGAAATTGAATTATGGAACTCTTTTCGTAATACGTTTATAATATAAGATCCTATTAGGAAGACATATAAGTCTTTAAAGTTATTAATAATTATAATGTCGAATTGTAAATAATAAGCTGATAATTATTTCACTTATTAAAAATCAAGAATGATTTGAAATCTTACTAAATTTATGCAGACAAAGTCGCGTGTAACAGCAAGTCTAAAATAGAATAACCTCAATTACTTTTTATAAGGCTCCCTATCTACCAGTGAAAGTCTCGTGAAAATAGGTGTAACCGTTTGATGATAGCATAACGAGCGAAGCCACGGTTAACCGCTAGTATAAAATAAAATTGCCTTAATTATTTTTTGTAAAGTCAGCTATCTGCCAGTGAAAGTTTTGTGAAGATCGGTAGAACCGTTTTCGAGATAGCACTGTGAGCGAAAGCTAAGGTTAACAGTTAGTATAAACTAAATTGCTTGAATTACTTTTTATAAGGTCAAATATCTCTCAATAAAAGTTTCTTGAAGATCAGTCTAACCGTTTTGAAGATAGTGCTACGGGCGAACCCACGATTAACAGCTAGTCAAATTAAAGTAAATTAAATTACTTTTTATAAGGTCAGCTATCTGCCGGTGAAAGTCTCATGAAAATCGGTCCAACCGTTTTGGAGATAGCAGACAAAGCCATGGTTAATAGCTAGTCTAATTTAGAGTAGCCTAAGTAACCCGCTGTAATTTCAGCTATCTGCGAGTGAAATTCCCGTCAAAGTCGGTCCAGCTGTTTCGGAGATTAGCCGGAACAAACAGACTGACAGACAGACACACCAGCAAAAATTTTAAAAATTGCATTTTTGTTATCAGTGGCGTGTATACTTTCATACCCAATCAGTAAAAATAAATTATTTTGATATTACATACAGACACTTCATTTTTATTATCATTATTATTATTATTACATAGTATAAAACAAAGTCCCCTACCGCGTCTGTCTGTCTGTCTGTTCGCGATAAACTCAAAAACTACTGAACGGATTTTCATGCGGTTTCCACCAGTGAATAAAGTTATTAATGAGGAACGTTTTGGTATATAATTTGTCAAGGATTTATTTTTAATCAGGGCGGGACAACGTCTGCCGGGCCCGCTAGTATGTAATATAATACAGATATATGAAACTAAAAAGAGATCGAAATCATTCTAGTACTTTGTGAGTGATACGCTGCAGACCTCAAAAAAATGATCGAAATCTATCAAATAGTTTTTAATTGATGCCCTTAAAATGTTTAATAATTTTATGTACCATCTTCTATATATACATATAATAAAAATGAAGTGTCTGTATGTAATATCAAAATAAAAATTCACTGATTAAATTAATTAAATATTAATTAAATTAGACTATCTGTTAACCGCGGCTTCTTCTGCCATGTTATCTTCAAAACGGTGGGACCGATTTCCACGGAACTTTCACTGGCAGATAGCTGATCTTATAGAAAGTAATTCGAGCAATTTTAGTTCATACTATCTGTTAACCGTGGTTTCGCCCGTAGTACTATCTTCAAAACGATTCGATCGATCTTCACATAACTTTCACTGGGAGATAGCTGATCTTATAGAAAGTAATTCGAGCAATTTTAGTTCATACTATCTGTTAACCGTGGTTTCGCCCGTAGTACTATCTTCAAAACGATTCCATCGATCTTCACATAGGTTTCACTGGCAGATAGCTGATCTTATAGAAAGTAATTCGAGCAATTTTAGTTCATACTATCTGTTAACCGTGGTTTCGCCCGTAGTACTATCTTCAAAACGATTCCATCGATCTTCACATAACTTTCACTGGCAGATAGCTGATCTTATAGAAAGTAATTCGAGCAATTTTAGTTCATACTA
The DNA here is from genome assembly GCA_015888305.1 of Antheraea pernyi. Classification (NCBI taxonomy): domain Eukaryota; kingdom Metazoa; phylum Arthropoda; class Insecta; order Lepidoptera; family Saturniidae; genus Antheraea; species Antheraea pernyi. The sequence continues at coordinate 392,597 of MU159058.1, read as the reverse complement.
TCTGTTAACCGTGGTTTCGCCCGTAGTACTATCTTCAAAACGATTCCATCGATCTTCACATAACTTTCACTGGCAGATAGCTGATCTTATAGAAAGTAATTCGAGCAATTTTAGTTCATACTATCTGTTAACCGTGGTTTCGCCCGTAGTACTATCTTCAAAACGATTCGATCGATCTTCACATAACTTTCACTGGCAGATAGCTGATCTTATAGAAAGTAATTCGAGCAATTTTAGTTCATACTATCTGTTAACCGTGGTTTCGCCCGTAGTACTATCTTCAAAACGATTCCATCGATCTTCACATAACTTTCACTGGCAGATAGCTGATCTTATAGAAAGTAATTCGAGCAATTTTAGTTCATACTATCTGTTAACCGTGGTTTCGCCCGTAGTACTATCTTCAAAACGATTCCATCGATCTTCACATAACTTTCACTGGCAGATAGCTGATCTTATAGAAAGTAATTCGAGCAATTTTAGTTCATACTATCTGTTAACCGTGGTTTCGCCCGTAGTACTATCTTCAAAACGATTCGATCGATCTTCACATAACTTTCACTGGCAGATAGCTGATCTTATAGAAAGTAATTCGAGCAATTTTAGTTCATACTATCTGTTAACCGTGGTTTCGCCCGTAGTACTATCTTCAAAACGATTCCATCGATCTTCACATAACTTTCACTGGCAGATAGCTGATCTTATAGAAAGTAATTCGAGCAATTTTAGTTCATACTATCTGTTAACCGTGGTTTCGCCCGTAGTACTATCTTCAAAACGATTCCATCGATCTTCACATAACTTTCACTGGCAGATAGCTGATCTTATAGAAAGTAATTCGAGCAATTTTAGTTCATACTATCTGTTAACCGTGGTTTCGCCCGTAGTACTATCTTCAAAACGATTCGATCGATCTTCACATAACTTTCACTGGCAGATAGCTGATCTTATAGAAAGTAATTCGAGCAATTTTAGTTCATACTATCTGTTAACCGTGGTTTCGCCCGTAGTACTATCTTCAAAACGATTCCATCGATCTTCACATAACTTTCACTGGCAGATAGCTGATCTTATAGAAAGTAATTCGAGCAATTTTAGTTCATACTATCTGTTAACCGTGGTTTCGCCCGTAGTACTATCTTCAAAACGATTCCATCGATCTTCACATAACTTTCACTGGCAGATAGCTGATCTTATAGAAAGTAATTCGAGCAATTTTAGTTCATACTATCTGTTAACCGTGGTTTCGCCCGTAGTACTATCTTCAAAACGATTCGATCGATCTTCACATAACTTTCACTGGCAGATAGCTGATCTTATAGAAAGTAATTCGAGCAATTTTAGTTCATACTATCTGTTAACCGTGGTTTCGCCCGTAGTAGTATCTTCAAAACGATTCGATCGATCTTCACATAACTTTCACTGGCAGATAGCTGATCTTATAGAAAGTAATTCGAGCAATTTTAGTTTATACTAGCTGTTAACCGTGGCTTCACCCGCAGTGCTATCTTCAAAACGATTCGATCGATCTTCACATAACTTTCACTGACAGATAGCTGATCTTATAAATAGTAATTCGAGCAATTTTGTTTTATACTAGCTGTTAACCGTGGCTTCACCCGCAGTGCTATCTTCAAAACGATTCGATCGATCTTCACATAACTTTCACTGGTAGATAGCTGATCTTATAAAAAGTAATTCGAGCAATTTTAGTTTATACTAGCTGTTAACCGTGGTTTCCCCACAATGCTATCACTCAAACGGTTATATCGATTTTCACGGGAATTTGTTGTCTTTAAAGAGCGTTTCTGTAATTGTACATAGTCTCACAATTCTATAATTCTTTAATACGATTTTAAAAAACGCGTTCGGAGCTGCGGGTACAGCTAATCACTAATAATGTTGGTAGCATTCTTTTTAAGACGATTATTTAAGTAAAACTTATAAAAAAAACGAATTGCAACAAAAATCTAAACTCATTTAGTACATTGATAATGAGTAAAATAAGATTAATTTTAAATTATTTTTAACTCATAAACTCATAAAAGACAATAATTGGATTACTATCAAAAACAATACTACAAACAAACATTTGAATTTATTTAATATTTATTGACAGAAAAGCAACCATCATTAATAGACGACGCCCTTTTGATAACACCTTTTTTATGTAAAGCTTTAATTTATAGGTCATGGGAATCATCATTCGAGTTAAACAGACGCACATGATCGGTAATCGTTATATTGAAACTAGTATTTGCTCGCGGCTTTATCAGTATGGATCAGTTTCAGCTACTATGAAGGTTTCGCGTGTCGAATATAATAATATTTTCAGAATGTTATTGGGATTACGACGATTTTGTAGCGCTTTTGGGATGTTTGCAAATGCTAGGGTTGATGATTTCTATGCTATAATCCTTAATAGAATAGCATCCATCCTGGGTAGACTGCGCGATAGTCCCAATAATAAGTAGAATGAGAACAATGGTAGGCATGTACGACAGTCCTTTCATGAAGCACTGGATATCTGTTGTAATATAATAGTGTAATGTTCATCTTTTCATCCTATTTCATATACATTTGTATAAAACATATTAATATAGTTACTTAATTTTAATTTAATTTTTAAATTTACTACCAATTTATGTATTAGTTTTTGTTTTTGTGGACCCTTGTTGTCTTATAGATAAATAAATAATAATTTATCCTTTTCTGTTTCTGGCAACGTGTTTGCAAAAGATTATGATAATCGGTTGAGTTTTTAAGGCGTGACAAGCAATCAAACTCACTTTTTCATATGTAAGTAGTTAGGTTTATACGTATACGAGTATACGGGAACTGTTATTATATTTTCTAATAATGTAATAAAATATGCTATATCGTTAGTAGATATAATACGGGATAAGAATAAGAAAAAAAAACGACTTCAATATTAAAAAAAAAACACTAGTGAAACAAAAAAACAGTAAAAACTGAACTATAATTAAATTATTACACAAAATGAATTAAGTTAAATTAAATGTATTGGGATAAACGTCATCGCATAATCTATTTGAAGTACGTGCCAACATAAAATTCAGATTTGTAGCCAGTAGATTATTTTGAAGACTGTTTCGGTATTATTACAAAAATATTAAATATGTATTGAACCCTGGCTTTAAAAAGGTCTCGTATTAAATGCACCGCGGCCGCTGAATGTTCGCCATCTTGCTCTTTTGTCTCGCTTTGTTTACGTTAGGTTATACTTGTGGAAAAGGATAACGCGAACGCGGCGCATTTATTACGAAACCTTTTTAAACTAAGTATTTAATACGTATTTAACTTTTTTGTAATAACACGGTATAGGTTTTACCGTTTACAAGTAAATACGCTGAAACTAGAGCGAGTTTTCTCTCAAGTGTAGCAGCCGGAACACACCAAAATGTGCTTGGCGACAGATTTTCCGCTGAAGCTATTACTGGTTTCAGCATGAATGGGTCGGCTCGCTCGGGTTAGTACCACCCTCTCACACCCAGCTGTATGCCCTCGTCAAAACGAGTCATATGAGACCAAACACAAGATAGCTGCTCTAATTCATAGCGAAATTCTATTTTATTGCCTCCACTATATATTTTATATTCATATTGTAACTACAGGTTATGCGAAGTTTTGATAAAAATTAGCTGACAAGAAGAGAATGAAATCGAAATCAAAATATCCTTTATTCAATGTAGCCCCTGAGAAGGCGCTTATGAACGTCAAAGCTACCACCGGTTCGGAAAACAGCTCAGTCATCGAGAAGAACCGACAAGAAACTCTATCTGTTTTATCTCTTCATGTTATATATTTTTGCAAAACATAAATAGTTACATTCGTTTTTAGTGGACGCACAGAGAATGGCGATTTAAAGCGATAACTCATACAGTGAACTAGATGAAATACACTATACTAACTCATTACAATATAAATTAGTATAAATAACATGCAGACTAACGGCAACATAAATAGAATCTGCATACACGACACCCATACAGATGCCTAATGTAGGGGAGAGTGGGGGAATCACGGACGGTGGGTAATGGCGGACACGTCAGTATACCTATATTAAAAATAAATTTAAGATACTTCCAGTGAAGCAATCGTGAGTCGACTTTGATCGTAGAGTCAAACAGTAAGAGGTGAGGTGAGATAGTGTTCGTTGTTTAAGATAAGTTAACTTGATTAGTTTTCAACAATTTCATATTTTATTCTACCACAATTGAACATGTGTATAGATGTGCATAAAACGTAGAAACATGGTATTTTTATGAAGTAACATCTAAACATTGATTTTATTCGCCAAATGCATTACCAAATTCTAATTTTTAATTATAAAATATAGGTTTTAATTTGTATATGGGTCGGGTAACGCTGAACAATTTATTTCGAGTAATTTTGGACGTTTACAAATATACCTGTATCGTGTTATTACAAAAGTTAAATACTTGGTTTAAAAAAGTTTTCTAATAAATGCACCGTGCTCGCCCGAGGCAAGTTCGCGTTATGCTTTTTCACAAGTCTAACCTAACGTAGCCAAAGCGAGACAAAAGAGCAAGATGGCGAACGTTCAGCGACTGCGATGCATTTAATATGAGACCTTTTTAAAGCCAGGGTTCAATACGTATTTAACTTTTTTGTAATAAAACCGATATAGTTCAGTAGGAGAGTTACATATTTTTTTATTAAAATAAAATTAAGGGAGAATACTCATGGATTTTACAAATTCTTATACGCACATATATGGAAATTGTTAAATTAAAGAAAGTAAGTTAAACATACCATAATACTTATATATTTCAGATGCCATGAAATTATCAAAAAAGGCTAAAACCTAAAAGACCCGTCCAGGACGTCAATAGCAAAACACTTATTAAGAAAAACAATCAGAGCTTATTTTTTCCAAAAAGCATAACAAACGATATAACTGTACCTAAACAGACAGGAAAACTGTGTAGAAGAAGAAAAAAACGATAATCTTAAGAAATAAAGAGTTAAAAAAAACCCCAAAGCATTCTAAGATTATACGAAGGCTCAAAACAAGTACGAGTTAAGCAAGAAAAAAGTAAAATTACGAAGGAGGATGTTGATATATTGTTGTATAATTGTCTGAACTGTGACCAAAAGTACGAGCAAATAATTAACAAACTCAACCTTGGATAATGTGCTACAAATGTAAAATTGTGGGCACACGAGCGAAAGTACGAAAAATCGTGTATTACATTATCTCCGTAATTACCTCTCAAGTTTTGGGGTAAGGCCGGACACCAGAGGTTTCGTTTTTGATGTGAACCACGTATAGGCGAGGGTAAGCCTGAATGTTGGCGTGGCGAGATGTGGCGACGCAAAACACGAACTTTGCACTATTGACATAATACTCAAAAACATTTGCAACCCTATCTGTATAAACATAAGATTTGAATGGTTGTATTTTGTATTTGATAAAATAAATAAACAGTAATTATTTTACAGAACAAATGTGTAATGATTTATCTTTTTATTATGCCATAGCTGATTCCTGTCGTAATCTGTTCTTTATAGATATAACTTATACAAAACAATTTCGATGTTTCACGTCTGCCAGACGTCCCGTGACGGCTCAATTCTTTATCTTTTTTATATATATTTGATTTATATTTGAAATTCTACCCAAGATGATTATCAGAACATATACATGGTTAGATGGAAAAATCATTAAGCAATAAATAACATTTTTAACTTCATTTGTTTTTTTTTTTATTTCAGTTCCCCTTCAGTATTCGCAATTACCCCACTCTCCCCTATACATAAAGAAAGTTATGCTTTTTGTTTGGATTCGTGAGACACAAAAGAAGGTACACATGTGCGTCTCAGTGACTCATGTGTGATTGATATATGAATTATTAGTTTAGCTGGCTTAGCTTAGATCCACAACGTTGCATTCGGGGTTCGGCCAATACTGCACCCTTTAGCTTGTTGCCATACGGTTGGCGTGCCTTAACGGTCGCCCAAAAAAGTCCGGTGATGCTGTATAGGCCTGCCCAGTCAACATAACATAACATGTTGTATAAGTATTTAATTAAATCAATCCCGCTGTCTGTATCCTTAGATCTTTTAAACTATTCAACGGATTGCAATACAGTTTTCAGCAATGAATAGAGTGATTCAAGATGAAGGTATATATATAATACGTACATACTATAGTACAGAAAAACAGAGAAAATCAAAAATTTGTAATGTGATGCCGCAACAAACATATTTTTGTGCGCTTAAATTGCAAACGCTGGCTAAACCTTACGAGATAGATCAAATTAATATACTACGGAATTGTATATCTTAAAATGATCGATAAAAAATTCGTGAGAAGCTGGTTAGGGTCGTTAGTTAAATTATAAAGCAAGCGAGATAGGAATATTAAAATATCTATACAGTATTTTCAAAGTCTAATTAAAATATTCCTTTGTGTATCGTAGGAATATTGTGGTGACGTACCTGCTTTCTCGTCAAGGTGTCGAGCCGCATTATTCTTGATGCTGGGTTTCCAAGGCACTGGTTATTGTTTGTTCCGTGTACAGCACGATTGCACGATAGGGTTTGTCGCGAATATTTTAATTTTGGGGCTCGTAAAACCGCCAGGAGAAAATCGTAACTTTCGCGTAAGACCACTCACAGAGAACTGTTGTATCCGATTTTGAATAATGGACGTTGTGGTGCGGGTGTTCGTGCGCGTGCACCAATGGGCGTGCAGCAAGGTCCGCCAACCACATTCCTTTTACGAACTATGCACAGATTATGCTCGGGTGTTTATCACAGTACAATATATACCGGAGGCAAATGTAAAATTTAAACAATAATAAAATATATAAGAAAGAAAGAACTGTTACGGTGGGTACGTAACACTTTGTATAAATACATGAAATTGAAAGTCAATACAGGTGTTTCGTTGTCTGTTGGTTTTGACTCATTAATATCACTTAATAGTCGAACGTTCTCGATTATGTGACGTGGCCAATTCGGTATGGCCACCCAACTTGGACTCTCGCTCGAAGAATTTTTATTGACTTTACGGACATTAATTATGTTATATGTTTGTATTATTTTATTTAATCAAGTATTCAGGCGGAATATGTAATGTCGATACTCGTGTAAAATTGTGTCTATAAGGTCTACCATCGGTTCGGACAAACAACTCACTCATAGAGAAGAACCGACAAGAAACTCGATCTGGTTTATCTCTTCATGTTATATATATAATAACCTAAATACAAAATTTCATTGAAATAATGTAGATAAATACGAAAAAAAATTATACCTACTTAATTTGCACCCCTCTTTTACCCCCTTAGGGATTGAATTCACAAAAAGAGATATCAGCAATATTCATTATTAGGAACTTATAACCCAAATACAAGATTTTATTGGAATACCTTTGAAAATCAGAGAACTTTCATAGTAACTTTCCACACCCCCCCCTTTAAGGGATGATTTTGGAAAAAATATTTTACAAGAGTTTCATGACCTTCAATGAAGAACCTTCATACCGAATTTTATTCCAATAACTTCAAAAACGGCAAAGTTTCATACTAAATTTGCACCTCCGTTTTACCCTATTTGGGGGTGAATTTTCAAAAATACTTTCTTAGTGCTCCCCTATGTTATAAAAGGAACCCCTGTGCAAATTTTCAAATTAATAACCCTTATAGTTTAGGCCCGTTCTACTCAAAGTTTAAAGTATCAGATTCGAAACTGTCGAAACTCTTCTATGTCACGCACGCGCACGGATGTGCCCCGGTGGTATATGAGTTAGGATGGCGGGACGTACGTAGTCGACAAGTGGGCAACCCGAACGCGGGCAGACATTGTTAATATTTTTTTATAGACAACATGTACCTATATTTATTTATATCTCCGACTTTCATAAATAATATAATAAAATATGTAGATAATGATTCTAATTTCATTACAAAATAACGATTTTAAAACAAATAAAATGCTTTTATTAATATTATAAATTACCTACCTACCCTAAATTACCAACCCATAAAATTATTAAATACTAGCTGACCCATGCAACTTCGTCTGCACGAAATAGGCTATTACTGGTTCCAATTTTATTAATCTTAAAATCCTAAAACCCGACTGTAGCGAAACTTATCGGGTCCAATATTGAATCGAAACTATCCTATAAATATATATGCAAGAAATGTATTCCCGATATCCCCTGGGTCGCTTCTCTAGCCCTCACCTCCACGCCCCATTTACTATATAATATATATTTATCTAAATAAAAAGTAATCTAATATACCTTTCTAACAGTGAGATATTTTTTTAAATCGGACCTACTGGTACTGTATCAGAGATTACCCCAAACATCCAAACTCACAAATTTCAACTTTTTAGTATTGGAGTTTCATAGCTATGAATTCTATAATTGTCAAGTCAATCATTTGAGAATCACTTTATAGATAATATTCAATATTTATTACACTACACTACAGACACTAGACTGCGTGCCTTAAATAAATATATATTTACATAATAATTACTGTTAGTTATTGAGCTATGTTAAGTTTAATTTTGTTAAAACACATAAAATCAGAGTGTTGATAAAAGATGAAAATACATACCTTTTTGCCTTTGTCAAAATCAGACGGACATGGTATATCGTGAGGTAAAATATCATACAATGAAATACTAAATTGGGGTAATGGAAAAAAGGGTGTTTTAGAGTGCCTTCCTCCGACCCCCATATACATATTGATTTGTCGCTGATTCTGAACTTTGCAAGATGCACTGGAGAGCACTCAGTCTACAGATAGTAGACGCAGTGGAAGCGCTGGTTGTTATTTTGTAAAATGATTTAATAATTCGGCTGTATTTAGTGTCTTGTTGGTCGCAAACAATGCACAACGGCGGGACGGATGTATGTAGGATAAAAAGGACTCGCCTTTTCGCTGTTGTCACAGTCGTAGGAGGCCTCCTCTATAAACACTTCAATTGTAATTATTGTCACTTCGGATCACACTTTACAACTGTTCGATCAATTATAGGTATTAATGTCTATAATAAGGTATTATTCGATTTTTGACCACAGAGACGCGCGACGTCGTCGCTACGTAATTGCACTGACACACCAAGCATCGGTTGGTTGGGGGAGGAAATATGACATTGAATGAATTTAAATAGGAATGGTACATAACGGTTACGTTATGCATTGCAACGCTTTTAAACCATTTTAGCCTAAACACGCAGCAAACTTACAACAGTCACGAAATTTATAAATCTATGGCTTACCAGGAATGTTATCCTAAATGGAAGCATAAGATTTGCATTTAATTTGGTAGGATAAATTCTAGTTTGAGTTCCATGACAGTAAGAAATCAGTTTTTTTGGGTAGAATAAATCCTGAACATAGGTTTTATAGTGATCAAAATATCCAGTCTGGATAGCTTCTTTAGCGATAAGACCAACAGCTTCATTACCCTGGATCCCACTATGTCCCTGTATCCATGCCTGAACTACATAAATTCCTAAACAATTTATCAATAAGTAATCCTGGAGTAGGTTTGCTATTGAAATGATAAGTTTATGTGTGTATATATTATATACAATCTCTCTTTCTTTCTGTATTACGACACCTAATCTACGATACATAGACTCTGCACATCCACAACACGTAAAAATAAAATTAAAAAATCATCTCTACCACTCACTTTATCATAACTATCTTCAACTTGTATTAAAACTTTTTCACATTACATTGAATTGAAGAAGAATATTAAAAAAAGATATAACGCATCGCGTCGCGTCGCCGCGTCAACTGTCACTTGCCTGTAACTATTTGTTTGAGAGCTAGCAATGGTTTAATTTGATTCCTATTATCATCGTTAATGACACCATACTCCAAGGGATTTGGAATAAATTGCAAAAAAAGATATGAACAATCCTGTAAAACGTATTATTCTTAGTGTTTAGGCTAAAATTGTTTAGAAGCATTGCAATGCACAACGGTTAAACCGTCCCACTTTAAATCCATTCAGTGCCATATTTCCTCCCCCCAACCCTCTTACCGGTGTTTAGCGTGTGTCAGTGCAATTACGGAGTGACGACGTCGCGCGTCTCTGTGGTTGAAAATGGAATAATACCTTATTATAGATATTAGAACCTATGAAATTACCGTTTTGTATGAAAAAAATTAAACGATTTTTTTTTAATGTATTTCTTATTTGTATTAATCGAAGTAATCACCCATGCAATGAATGCATCTTTGTCAATGTAATGGCAGTTTATTGATGCCCTTCTTAAAGAAATAAGGGGGACGGGAGGCAACAAATTCTTCAAAGGCATTTTGTACTGCCTCTCAGGTATTGAATTTTTTTCCCGGCAAGGAGTTATCCAAATTCTGGAAAAAGTAGTAGTCTGTAGGCGCAAGGTCTGGTGAGTAGGGTGGATGACGGAGAACATCCAACCCCAGTTCTTACAACTTGAAGATCGTCTGCTGTGCAGTATAAGGTCGCGCGTTGTCGTGCCGGAGCAGCGGATACGAGCGAACGACCAATGCTGGTTGGAGATGTGCCAGCTTCTCCATCATTGTATTCAGTTCTTCACAGTACATATCTGCAGTAATGCTCACCCCGTTTGGTAAGAAGCTGTGATGAATCACACCGGCGCTAGACCACCAAACAGTGACTATTACTTTTCTAGGGGTAAGTTTTCGTTTAAGGCATTGTTTAGGTGCTGAACCAGGATCCAACCAACTTGCTGAGCACTTCCGGTTATCAAACAGGATCCATTTTTCATCGCAGGTAACAACGCGGTTCAAAATTCCTTCATTTGTGTGTCTGCTAAGCAGTGCAAGGCACGCCTCGACGCGTACTTCGCGCTGGCGATCATTGAGTTCGTGGGGCACCCATTTGTCAAGCTTTTTTACTTTGTCAATTTGACGCAAATGAACCAATATTGTTTTGGTGCCAACGTTGAAAGCTGCTGCCAATTCAGCTGTAGATTGTGTATCATCAACTTCCACAATCGTCTTAAATTCGTCATGGAGTTTCGATCGGACCATCGACTCGAACGGTTGTCCGTTTTGCTGCGCGCGCTAAGTTCGATTTTAATACTCGTGATTTAGTGACGTCAGTTATTGTGTCGTTCCGATCCGGCACACCTGCGCTGCACAGGTGCGCTACACACCTGCGCTACACACCTGTGTTCCACACCTGCGTTCTTTTTCCTGGAACTGAGTGAGACCTTTCCTTTGTATTTATTTATTGCTTTATCTATTTCTTGGTATATTTATTTGTTTACTCATTACAGATTTTCCTCTCTGTCGATCAATTTTCTTTTTATTTATTTAGTAGCTATTATGAGCTAATAATATATAGTAATATTTGTTTTAAAAAGGAAACGGTTTCATCCATACAATAGACGACCACTAGGCGTCCAAGAGTATTAATTAATATATGTTTTAATATTTGAATCTTATTTCAAGGTCTAGCCTTAATAAAATTGTTAATATATTCTCAATCAGTGACGAATAATTTGAATAAATCATTCCTATATACGAATCGTTGTTCATGTTAGTCATTTATTCGATAAATTATGTATTAAAAAAAATTTATGATTTGAAAGAAAATCAGTAACAGACTTAAGATCATGATTTCATTAAGAATAAATAACATGTATACATATTTGTGCCAGTTATTCGGTGCAATTATAAGTATAACTTACTTAAAAGAAAATGTAGGAAACGTATATATAAATTAAATCGTTAGTAACTGCTTACTTATTTGATACATAAACTTAAGTGATTACTAAACTCTTCTTCTTCTTACTTTTATAATTCTATTTATACTAGACTAGCTACTCCCCGCGACTTAATGTGTATTTCACATATCCTTCGGGAATACTGCTTCTTTTGATACATTTTATGCCTTTCATGATACTTTATATTATGTAATTCTTTAAACTTATGGCATCATCTTGTTACTCTATGTTCGTTAGAAGCCACACTACTTGTAACGTCACAGAATAAGTACTTACCTTTATCATTTTTGCTTTGTTTTTAATAAAATATTATTATTATTATTTTCTGGATGAAAAGTACCACATGTCCTTTTTTGTACTCCTGACCACTTGTGTGCAAAATTTTTTGTTAAGTTCAAAATCAAAATCAAAGTTACATTATTTAAAGTGTTTGACTTACGTTTCAATAGCTTTCACGTATTCCGATTCACTGTTTTCCTGTGCGTTTACCGACACTCCCATAATGGATTCTGAAAAACTTGAAATCGCCCACGCCCGCGTAACCACAGATCACGCCGCCGTGGTCTGGGGGTAAATTTCGCTCCCGCACACTTGATTAGGCCCCCCTCGGCAGCGGCTCAAGCCTAGGTCCGATCCCTCGGCGTGGAGCCCTTGAGTACGATGCTCGC
>MU159058.1:334135-379940 GCA_015888305.1 Antheraea pernyi | reverse complement strand
ATTATATAGATTGCACTACACCTCCATGAATAATTAAGTAATTAACGTTATCAAGGTATAACATTATAAGGTCAGTCTGTAAGAATAGCATTACTAGGTCAAAAGTTTCTTCCCGAGAGAAAGACACGGGCGTAATCACCACGCCAACTCAGAGCCAATTTTCAACTGTGTAAAATCTACAGCTCTATATTTTTCCCTGACACTGTGGTACTACAAAACATTTCTCAGATTCAGGTCTCTTTGCAATAATTCTTTTGTCATCGTCAGCCTGTGGTATTCCTAATTTAAATCACTGAATGTAGGTGAATTCAGAAAAAATCATTTTCGTATACGCCAGGGTTCAAGTCTGCGCACAGTATCTATATTCTACCGGTCAAACCACTCGATCATTGCGACTATTAGCAAGACTATCTTATACACCATCGCGTTGCTATTGTGGTTTACCAAAATGAGTTCATAAAAAACCTTAACAACTTTAAAAACCGAAACCTCGATCTCCATTATATTAGTTATTATTATATGATAAAAACTACAGGGATGACCCCGGTTTGTCGACCCCAACAAGGGATCAGCTACTATGCAATAAAAAATAGTATCACTAATATCCAAAGGGGGGGTTCTTGTAGCAAATTACGGTTACGTTGAATCACTCAGACAAAAAATACATATAGATTATTGACATTCGTTAATAAGGAATCATAACCATCAAAATGTTATGTCATTTCCTGCTAATTCCAACCAACCTAAAAGCAAATTTACCATTAACTTTTTTACCAAAACTGGACCTGTTACTGACTCACTATTTTCCACCACAAAAAGATTTTTTTGTTATTAAAATTAGTTACCTATATATAAGATTAAAACATTCGCCGTTTTCAATATATGCGTATCACAGTAACTGTATTATATATATAGTATGTTTTGTGTAACGTGTCAAATTCAAAATCGAATAGAATATTTTCTCAGAAAAGATGACCAAAACGTTTCTTGGCTGTTTATAACATATTGCGAAAGAATGCTCCTTGATGAAACTAATAAAACATGATACCTATTACTTGGAGTAAACTGTTATTAAATTTATTTACAAGGCTCAATCACAGTTGATGGAATACATACTCTTTACTTTTTATGAACAACTGTAAAATGTAGTATAAAACATATTGATTTATAAAATATACATTCCTTAAAGTTTTCTATACAAATCTATATTTCTTCAATAACGTTAGTCTCTCGATGACAGATCAGGTCTCTGATAGCCAGACTTGTGGAATGTCCTTATAGTTCCATTATATAAGCCAATAAAGAGGGTCAACATGGAAATGAAAGATAACAAGCTGAATTCGTATAAGACTTTATTTTCCTAATCTAAAAGTTGTCTCAAAAGTCTCGTGAAATCTCGTGTCTTAAAATATCCAAGGGCACAATAATCATTATTTTGCATATAACTCGCTTGCTATGAGTTTAATGCTGTATATGATGAATATTGTAGGGTATAAAATTCTATCCAATTTTATTCGTAAATATTTTTGTACATTTAACCGTTTTAATATAGAAAGAGAAGAGCACGCAAAACTTAGGTATTTACAGCATTAAGCAAAGTCAACTGTTAGTCCCGATAAACAATACGGCGTATAAAGTCTACATATTTTGAAATAATGTATAATTATTTATTCATTAATCTTAAGAGATTTCATGAGACTTTTGTAACAATTTTTAGACTGACACAATAAGAGTTTATACGAATTTAAAGCTTTGTTAATGACTACGTCCGGTTCCGCTACGACACACTAGAGAGGTGAGACTATAACCAACTATAACGCCATCGAAACTTTACCAGCGCCACCATATTAGAGATATATCTGGGGAGCTACTATTGACCTGCGATAGCGCGTTATTGACTATATCGGGGGTGTTACTAATGACCTCAAACGCTATTGGTTGAACTTATCGGCTGTTCATTATTCACGTAAGACGTCATTGGTTGAAGTTCGGCATATAAAGGGCAAGATGTAGTCGATCTATACGCCTGCTAGGTCCGATCCCTCGGCGTGGAGCCCTTGAGTACGCTGCTCGCGCGATACAGTGACACACCAATACATCACTGCAACAACACTACACATATCACCTCCACACACGTGCACGCTCACACGCTTACACATAAAAAGTGGATGGGTTTTTTCTTTTTGTTTTTACCCGTATCGAACTGAAATAGTTCAAAAAATTTTCCGACACAAAATACACATAAGAGTTATTGAGACACGCATGCCTGGTACACATGCATGTTTCAATAACTCATATCTGTATGAATAGTTTAGCTCACTAAGTCTAAAAACAGTTTTTAGGTAACATTGTTAGATAGAACAACGTCTCAAAACACATTACCGATTTGCCGGATAGTGAGTTCAAAAACCATGTCAGGCGGGTTTTAATATCTAAAGACTATTATGGGTGCATCAATATGTGAACGATTGTGACGTCTGGAAATGACGCCCCTCTTTGTGCACCCACAAATTACGAATATTTATGTTTTGTAAAAATATATAACAGGAAGAGAGAACCAGATCGAGTTTCCTGCCGGTTTTTCTGGATGACTGGATTATTTTCCGAACCGGTGATAGCTTTCACGTTCATAGGTGCCTTCTCAGGGCCTAAATTGAATAAAGGATATATTGATTTTGAGTGAGATATTTCCCTGCTACCGTTATTAAGTTTATGAATCTTGATAATTAAAAATAATACTTGCACACATAAAATAAATTTGTATGTTCTGTTTTAGACACACCTGTCTTTAATAAGGACGGTGCACCGGGATAATGATGGAAAACTTGTACACACATTTAAAACATGTCATGGGAAGGACCCCGAGTATACGCTAGCGTATTTTCGGGAGGATGGTACAAAGTACAATGACCGGTTCTATACAAGTTCAAATAAAAAAGATTTAAATTTTTCTACAGGTACAACCATAGATGTAACCTTTCATGAATACAATTAAAAGATACTGTTATGTAATAATGATGTGTTATAATTTTTATTAATTTCTTTCCACTATTAACTTCAATTCCTGGCACGAATAAATACATAAATCCTTACCTAATCCTATTTAATAATACAAATCTGAAAATGAATCTGATTATTTCTTTGTCTGTTCATTCGTTTTGTATCGTTAAAGTAGTATCGAATTATTCTGATTTCTATCAGTGCATGCAATCTGATATTGTTGTATAGTAAATAATATTATATTTGTGTTTTATTACTTAAAAGTTTTATGAATATCTTGTTATCACCCAGATACATAATAATAAATTAATATCATTTTATATATATTTGTCATTTAGTATCCTTTAGTACAATGCCCTGACTCTATCTATCTACTATCGGGCTGCAAGACGAAGGGTGGACCAAAAGTATAACTTCATGGAATTGTCCAGAAGGGAGACGATACAGCTAAAGAACTCTTATGGCAAGATAACGTCGGTCAGCGGTCCCAAACAAGTGTCACTAGATAGGAATGAATAGACAGGCTTCTTTGGAGGAGGCCTTAAACCGAGAACCCCTCCTATTACAAATAAATTATCATCCAGTAAAAGAAAAAAATATTTAAAATTATAATTAAATATTAGGGTAATTATCATACCATAATTATTGCTAGTAAAAATTACTATCTACGCTATTATAAACCGATAAAGTTTGTGAGTTTGTGACGTTGTACGGGATATTATCTGGATCTACTAAACCGATTTTGAAAATTCTTTTACCAGTAGAAAGTTACATTATTTATTAGTGTTATGGGCTGTTTATTTTATAGTTATAGATTATTTTATGGTGAATGAAATTTTTTTTAATGAAAAGACTAAAAATTAAAATACACTCATCAAAAAAGTCTAAGCAACATGTACTAATTTAAATTTTAGGATGGTTCTTCACATTATAACGTTGTTTTTTATTGTAAAATAATATCTTTAGGGTTCTATGATGACAAAATAACAGCTCTTGTCTTTATAAGTTCTTTTAATAACAGAAATGAACAATATTAGAATATACTGTAGAAACTAAGATACATAAGAAACTAAACTTTTTTCTTACAAAATGAAATTTCTAAAGAAAATGTATTTATTGTGAAAGAATAGAACAATTTAATACAAAGTATGGTCTCCTCTGCTATTCAGAACTTGTCGGCAACGATTATTCATTGAATTAATGAGACTGTTTATGTCATCTTGCGGTATTCGCTCCCAATGGAATTGTAGCAAATCCTTCAGCTGTTGGGTTGTTGTCGCTCCGTCCAAGTCCTTCAAAACACGTCTCTGGAGCATGTCCCATGCGTGCTCGATGGGGTTGAGATCTGGCGATTGTGCAGGCCAGGGCAATACCCGGATGTTCTCCGTTGCAAAGTATTCACTGGTTCGCCGAGCTGTATGTGAACGCGCATTGTCATGCATTAACCTAAAATCGGAGCCAAAGGTTTGTGCAAATGGGTAGACATAAGGTCTGAGAATATCCTCAATGTAATTTTCAGCATTCATGTTTCCATTTACAAAAACGAGCTCAGTTCGCCTGTTCTTCATAATACCCGCCCATAACATAACTGTTGAGCCCTTGTATGGATGAACTTCCTGAATGCACCTGAGCCTTTCAGTATTTCCGGGCCGACGATACACTCGCACCCTTCTTGTATCAGGCTTAAACCCGAATCGCGACTCATCGGAAAACATAATTTTATCCCATTGTTCCTGGGTCCATGTTATGCGTTCTCTACACCATTCATATCGACGAGCGCGATTCCCGTGACGTATCGGTGGGCACCTGATTGGGCGTCGAGCTCGTAGGCCGTACTCATGCAGTCGATTTCGCACAGTTTGAGGACTTACATCAACACCACTTGAAATTTGTAGCCTCAAACTTATCTCTCGAGCGGTTAACATCGGCTGGCGTCTTGCAGTCAGTTGTATGTACCGGTCTTGCCGAGTGGTTGTACTCCTTTTACGGCCTGGATGCTGTTCAGCGGGTTCTCCTGTATTATTGTAGCGCTGCCAAAGACGACAAATAACACTTCTATGAATGCCAAAATGTCGAGATACCTGAGATTGATTACTTCCCGCTTGCAACCTCCCTACAGCTCTTTGCATTTCATCTGCCATCAAATGACGTCGCTTCATGACGTAAAGAATATCTAATTATTCAATTTTGTCGCTAACTTTATTTAAGGGGGGAAGCTGGTCTAGAATGTTGAAAAAGCCGATTTTTTTTTGTTTTAAAAGGTACTTTAGGGTCTTAAAAATAACATACTAAAGGATCGATGCCGGCAAAATGTCTAAATGCCCAAAATTTCCATTCTGTGGCAGCGCCTCTCAGGTATGCTCCGAGCGCCCTTTATGATCCCGGCGCACGCTGGAGTTTCTGAGTACGGAAGCAGGTATAATGGCAGTTGATAGAGAAGGGACTGCCCTTCGATGAATTTAGAATATTAGGAATGTCCCGGAATGCGTATAGGGGTCTCTAATAATAATATATATGTGTAGAAAATGTGTGAAGCGTTAGTAAAGCGACAGCCGATCGTTAAAAAGGACGCTCTTTTCACGGCGCTATTGTTTCTCGTGCATACGTTTTAATATTCGAATAATAGTTCGTGGAAATCAGTGATAATTTGAATTAATTTTTATCATGAGTGATAAAAATGTTGGTCGTTACAAGAAAGGATCAAAATCTGATACTGCCTACGATAATAGACCGAAAGCGTCGCGTAGACGACCGCTGAATCGGCACGAAATGGAAAAGCCCGACGATTTAAATGTCAGTGCATCGGCCAAGAAATTGAAGAACAATAATATTAATTAAGCCAAATAGATTGATACAGAAGGGCAATTGCACGGCGCAGGCATCGCAGATTAAAGGTATATACGCATTTAATATGATTTTATAGTACTTAAAACTTTAAACGCGTTTTTCTAGAAACCACTTTTTTTGAACTGGCCGAAGACATAACTCGAGCAAATCTTCACCGATCTACAACGAATTTTTACAGTACATTCGAAATACCTTTCTCCAGAGACGTACGTAGGATTTTTTTTATATGGCATAGTTTTTTTTTAATCAACAATTTTGTCGTTTTTTTATAGTGAAAATTTTTATGCTTTGTTCAAACGTGCACCATTTCGCGAAAAAAACAAAATATCGAAAAAATCTTACGTAAGTCTCTTGCTGTTATTATATAGAAACTAAAAATTGGGATTGGGATTTTATTCCAGGATCAAAATTAAGGAGGTTACATCTTCGGTCATGGACCCGTCTAAAAAATTAGGCGCCTCCGAAGAAATGCTGGACAACCGCAATTTTGAATTTAATTATCACGAAAAATTTGTATTTGTATATTAAAACCTAAATTATAACCTCTTTCACAGATTTTCGATTGATCTTTTTGTTGAGTCACAAAAAATTCATAAATTATGCCCATTTTTTCACTCTCTAGACGAGCTTCCCCCCTTAAATGGTTGGTGAAATTATAAAATCAAGACTAAACGTAGCAATTAAAACGCACTTAAATTCAAACAAATTCTCAGTCATTTGAATTTTATGAAAAAACAAAACATAATCAAATTTTTTTTTACAACCAGCCAGTATGTCATCAATAACAAAAAAGTTTATTTACCTACGCACTTTGTTTGAGTAAATACTTAGAAATTAATTAATATAAATGGTAAAATTTGTAATATCACGCATGTTGCTTAGACTTTTTTGATGTGTGTATAATAAAACGTAAATAAGAATTGATATCATTATATAGAATTGAGTTATTACTTAAATAACATTAGTTGGATCGTTATTATTTTTGTGTTACTTCAATTGTTATGCAGAGTTGTGAATAGATAGTATTTGCTTTGACTTTCATAGTGCGGCCTCTAAAAGGCAAGATGTCGCTGATCTACATGTCGAAACACTAATAACACATTAGAGATACATGAATAAGAATAATTATATAAAATTGTAAAATTGTTGTGTAGCTTAAATAACATTAATTTGTTCATTTTTTTTTTTTGTGTTTCTTAAAGTAGTAATTGCTTTGACTTACATAGATCGGTCTATAAAAGGCAAGATGTCGGTGATGTCTACACATGTTTATGTACAAAATATTGTAAGGCAAAGCTCTGACCAAATAAATAGTGACAGTATACCTAAGAAGTGTTTATTGGCATACCCCTTTTTTATTGAAGGGGGAAAAATCATACATTGTATACCCCCACGCTGCCAGGGTTATGACGGACTCCTACCAGCTGAAAACCACTCTGCCTCCTTGCGCAATTGTGGACAATGTGCGGTCTCACGATTAGCGTGTTCCATCAACCTGGCCACGCGATGAATCCTCCGTAGATGGACGGGACTAGGACGTTCGTCTCGAGAGAGAGGCTTTCATTTGGCTCTCTCCTGCCACATCCCGAAACTGTGGCAAGCCGTGCTTCTCCTTCAAGGGTACTCCTTTGACTTTGAATAGACGCCCCTGCATCTATCGCCTGGAGTGGTAGATCCCTCCACCTCTACAGCTTCTGCAGGCGATTCTCCTTCGACGGACAGCCGGAGCAGCGGCAGCTTAACCCTCGAAGCCAGTTAGCAGAAGTGTTCGTTGAAATACCAATGACTGTCTAATATGAGACCTAAATACTTCAGTTTAGGTAGTGTACAGTTGTCAAAGTTTATTGTACTGTACTGTACACCACCGATGGTCAAGTGAGTACCACTCGTGATCGTCCTGCGCGGGCCATAAAAACAGATAGCCTCAGTTTTATTGAGGGCCACTTCCAGCCCTTTTTTTATTTACGTGGGGAAATCCCTCCCGGGGGCGAGGATGGGTTTTATCCGACTCGCACGGACTAAAACCCCAACCCCCGTCCATCCCCTCAGGTCCGGCTACGGTGGAAGGAGTGTTGGGCAAAGCGCCGCCTTCTCTCGCCGATTCTCCATTGGCGGATAGGACCACTTAGAGGGTCTACCTCACGAGCCCTCTCCGTCGCCTACTTCTGCGAGATGATTTCCTCGCAGAAGGAGGCCATTGCTCGCCAAGCCTGTTTGCTGAGATAAATTCGTTCCTACCGTCGCCGCCAGAATGTAGCGCTGTCCCTGCCATGCAGCATATTCAGACAGAGTGTGCTGAGTGAGAGTGGGCTGGAGAGCCGTGGCGTTTAGAGGCTTTAGTCGAGGGTTTCTATAGGCTTTGCTGTTTCTGTTACTGTTGAGTTTGATTTTAACGACTGTGGTAGATGACCTGGTGCTTGTTGTATTCTTGATTATGTTCCCCTGTATGAAATTTTCTCGACCCGTAGAAATTAAGAATTTGGCCAGGAACAAATTCCTTTCGTGGATTATTTTGTTTAAAGGTTTGAACGACTGTTCTGAAGGGGTAAGGGGTGTCAAATAACATCTAAGACTTGAGACATCCAAGCCAACCTCACCGCATGTGGTGCACCTTGCTGAATAACGAACGAGGCAATGGCGATAGCGGGGTGGTAGGGTGTTTTTACAGCCTGACTGGCCCGCATCCACCATGTATATAGCGAAAAAGCCCGTCATAGTGATTCGCTTCTACGGGTCGCGTTTCGCGATCAGCCGGTGCATATTCAGCTTTTCGCAGGCCGGCATGACAGCGGCGATAGATAGTGTATCACTCGGTTGTCGCCATTATTTTTGGATTGTACTGTGCTTACCATCAGGCATAGTGCAGTCATTTTGCCGTACTACAATAAAAAAAAAATATGTAGAGATCAGTTAATTAAGGGTGGAGATCTAAACATTTTTCAGTACCTTAAATATTAATAATAATATAAATAATGAATTATTGCAGTACTTACTAAAATAATTAAAAAGATAACACACTTCATGTCGATCTGATTTTACAATAGATAATAAATAAATTTAAACCCAGTTTATTAACACCAGTTATTTAATTAATTCAAAATTTAAATAAATACTCTAATAATACGTGATTATAATACAATTGTATATACCGATATATATGTTTCTCACTCCTCACCCCACAATACCATAGGATATATCCTAACAAAAATTCTGCCCAAAGACCGCTCTTAATTTCAATTGTAAGATTCTCTTTCCTTCCTCCTTTCCTTAAGTTATGTATTCCATATATATACTTAAAATTAACACAGCTTACATTGATATAACGTATGTAGGAATACTAAACTTTCTTTTCTACTAATACCTTACTGCAGAACCAATGTTGGTCAATACTCACCTCTCTATCGTACGTTTTCGGAATACAATGGGATAAATCAATTTATTAATATATTTAATTGTTCCTTACGTGCATTACAATGAAAACTTAAAACTATATTATTATACCTATATTTCTAAGCATGGTCATTTTGTAAGTACGCTGTGTTCACTCTTTTAGGACTCACACTCATATTTGTATTACATGTATGTTAGCTAATGTAAGGTAATTAATTGTTTGTGTGACGCATGGTTTGTGGATCGAATTAAAAAAAACATCTAAAACTAAAATTTAACTTACAAAAATGAAATACACTCAATTTCAAAAAAATAAAAAACAACACTAATACTATCTGTTATACATAAAACTAAAGCAGAAAAGAACAATTATAAGAAATTAAATAATTTCAAAAGTAATTAAGATAATTTTGTTTTGATTTAGTTTTCAATGAAGATTCATAAATTTTAAGCTTCATTAAGGTGGTAGAGTCACGCTGAAGCTATTACTGGTTTCAGTATAAATGGGTCGGCTCGCCCGGGGTAGTGCCACCCGACCCACAGAACACCGATGTGAAGTAACAGTGCTTGCATTGTTGTGTTTCGTTCGGTCAGTGAGAGCGCCGGATAACCCCCCTTCCCCCTTCCCCATCCCCCAAAAACAGACTGGCAACGCACTTGTGTCTATGAACGGTGGTGATCACTTAACATCAGGTGACCCACCTGTTCGTTAGCCTCCTATGATATATATAAAAAAAGCTAAAAGACAACAGAGAAACAAATCAATATCTTTCTGAATAGTTTGTTATACAACGAACACATTCAATAAATGGGAGAATGCTGACACAAACTGAATCTCGATTGTGGTAAAAAACGACTAGATGGACGAGAAATACAGAAAGATATTCTTTTTTATATCTCTGGAGCATCTCCATGAACTAGCTTGTACAGAAAAGCAACACTCAGCCATTTTACTACGAATTTGTATTAGACTTGACTAAATTGTTAAATTCAAAATACATATACGTGTTGATGAGCCACATATGCAGTTACATTTATGTTTCCTACTTTAATAAACAAACGTATAATCGTTCTTAGGGAAAACCAATTAACACTCTGAGAGCACTGCGACTAATCTGCCTTGTAATATGATTAGTTTATCTACCTTCGTTAGCTTGAATCGATTCGGGTTCGTTGCATACAAGGAGACAGTCTACGTCGAGGTTCGACCACTTTGCCATTCGGCTGAGTGCTTTGAGCACTCGCCTTAAATGTTTCCCCGTTTACAAAATAATAATTACAAGCAGTAATATATGGAGTATACATAAAAACCGAAATTAACTTAAATTTATAAACTAAATAAGATACAGTACATAACCATATTTGTATTATAAGAATAATTAAAACAAAAATCTTCACAATTTTCTCAGAACGTAAACATATAAACGACATTAAAACGTCTCAGTTAAATACAGATTGTTATATACAAAAAAGGAATAGCCATATTCCAATATATTCCAATGATATTAAATATACAGAAAACAAACTGATCTCGTAGGTTTTCCTATAGAATTTGACTATATTTGATACAATTTACAAGACTTCCTTAATTTTTTTACACTGAGTATTCCCTTAGTCATTGACCTTCTTTATAGGATCTTAATAATCTCTCGGCAATTATACAGCGTCTTGGTGCTAAATGGTTTCCGTTATTAAGTCAACAATAACATTAAACCAATCATGTTTCTACCGACATTTGCATGCATACACATATACACCTACCGCATTGATATCCAAAAACCCAAGATGCACACTTAACGTCTCACAGCCGGTACACAAAAATGAGTGCACAATTTTAGATTATGCAGTCCTTGTAAAAACAACTTTAAGCCATTCAGGTAAGGTTAAATTTGCAAAATCATAAGTTTATCACATACATAACCACGTATGCATATTGGGGAGTTTTTGTGGCCGGTCTTGAGCGCTACTGTTAATCGAGACTCTGTGTCTTGGGTTTTTATACGTCAGTCTCTACCCGTTACAAATTATACAATTGAACAAGCACACATGTAAAATGAAGATTAGATCTTAGTTTTGAAACCTGAATTATTAAGAAACTGAACACCTATTACCGGCAGATATATAAGAATAGTGATTGTCATCGTTTAAGCTTCACACAAGCATCATTCATTTAGCAAATTACTTCAGAAAATGTAAAAACTTTTGCGATATGGTAACTAGCGCAAGAGAACCAAAGTGGCCGAGATTTGGCTATTGCTGTTGCCTTACATGCAAATTCTGTGAATTGAATCGTAACTATCTAAAATAGGTATGCCATACGTCCGAGTACATACATTTCGGGTGGATTGCATCTAAGCTGGAAACTCTTCAAGGTCTGTTAAAAATAAAATAAATGTATAATGCGTATGTGATCTACTATGAGGGTCAATAACATAGAAACTTAGAAAGGTCAAGAAGTTAATAAATTCGTTGTGTATTTGTTTGTATACAAGTTTGTTAAATATAAAATCAATATAAGAAAAGCAATTACTTCTGTGCGTATTTAATTTATTACGAACATTAATAAGACAGACATTTACAAAGTTTAATAAGGTACTATGTTTGCTGTTATTTAGTTTGTATATACGTTTCTTAAATTGATAATCGATATAAGAGACGCAAGGACCATTCCTGGCACAGTTAACTATACCAAGTCTACTTTGAGCATTTGCCGTGTTATTTCCATCCTCATTGTCCGAAGCTTCTTCATCTTGGACCTGCTCATTGTTAGCATTGTCAGCATCCTCTGAGTAATTGTTTAATTGCCGTCTGAGATACTGTTGTCTGTTAAGTTGTCCTGAAAAATCAAGCGGTTTTACTATATGTGTTATATACTCTACTAGTGATACGCTTCGGCTTCGTATGGCCGTAATGTACTAAGTGTTTAAATGAATTTGATCCATTTTTGGCACTTTTAACAAATCAATGACTTAATCACTAATCCCCAAGTGTACTAATAATTATGATATAATTATCCATACCGTTTTACATTATCGCATAATGTGAACAACAAAGCTATTATAAAAACATTTGTTTTAATAAACCTATTTGTGGCGTGCAGCGTACACTGTGCGTTTACTTCTCAATACATCGGAGGGAGGAGAAGCGCACGCGAGGCATTCGAGGCGTTATCATTACCAGATTCATACTGCTAGCTCACCCGGTAATGAATGCACCGCTCTCCCTCGTCACTGATGCTTCCAACACAGCCGTAGGGGCGGTTCTACAGCAGAGAGTCCACGGTAAGTGGCAACCACTAGCCTTTTTCTCTAAAAAGCTAAATAAATCACAGAAACTCTACAGTACATACGACCGTGAGTTGCTGGCTATTTATGAGAGTGTAAAGCACTTCCGGTTTATGATAGAAAGCAGAAATTTTGTCATACATACTGACCATAAACCGCTCACGTATGCATTCCAACAAAAAGACAGACAATCATCACCTTGACAATTTAGTCAACTCGATTTCATCTCACAATTCACAACAGAGATACAACGCATCGCAGGAAAATACAACGTAACTGCAGATTCGCTATAACGGATTGAACTAATCTCTATGCCCCTAGATTACGCCAAGATCGCAACATCACAGCAAAATAATGAAGAACTGCTCCAGTTGTTACAAAACCGGGCTTCTTCGTTGAAGCTGCGACAAGTCACCGTCCCAAAGACAAATGTTTACTTATACTATGATGTTTCTATGCTAAAACTGCGTCTTTATATTCCTACAACGATTCGGCAGGAAATATTTAATACTGTTCACAGCTTAAGCCACCCAGATGTAGCAGCCACCCCAGGTTAATAACAGAACGGTTTGTTTGGCGAGTAGTAAGAAGAAACTGCCGAGAGTGGGTAAGAGCATGCGAACCATGCCAGAGGAGCAAAATACATAGGCATACGAAGTCACCGCTGGGCACGTTTTAAGCCCCGACTGCGCGATTTAGTCACATCCACATCGACTTGATCGGACCGTTGCCACCTTGTAAAGAGTACAGGTACTGTCTATCGATTATCGACAGATTTACGAGGTGGCCAGAGGTACAGTCCCTACGGGATATAAATGCTGAAACTATCGCCAGAGGACTCTTCAAAATTTGGATAGCGTAGTTCGGGTGCCCCAACATAATCACGACCAATCAGGAGAGGCAATTTAATTCACACCTATTCAAATGTTTGGCGGCCATGTGCGGCATGCAGATTAAGTACACTACGGCATATCAACAGCCAACAGCATGGTGGAAAGACTACATCGGACACTCAAGGGGGCGATAATGGCACACAGCTGCAACCAGTGCACAGAAGCCCTACCCGCTGTGATATTGAGGCTAAGATCCGCATGGAAGCCGGACATACAGATACACCAGCCGAGATGGTCTATCATTATACAAAAAACCTAGAGCCCCTGGAGTTCGTACGTAATGTACATCAGAAAATGTCATCTCTCAAAGCACCCCCCGCTTCAAGGCATGGAGGCAAGCCGATATTTATACATAATGATTTGAAGAATGCAGCACAGGTATTTCTATGTAAGGGCGCATTAAGAGGAGCCTTAGAACCACCGTATATGGGCCCCTATAAGGTTATATTCCGGACTGACAACACCATTACCATTGAATCAGCTAGAGGGCCTGTTACGGTATCCGTTGACAGAGTAAAACCAGCTCACTAGCTGGCGAACGCAGAACAAAAGACGATACCTAGTCCTGCTATTATCGATGACTCAGAGGCGAAAGCATACGAGATCAGGGTTGAAGTAAACAGCAACGCGCGTGTTCCATTATTAAATATAATTTATTGTTAACAGCCCTTATTCTTTAAGATAATTTCTTGATAATTTGACTTTTATAACACTTTAATTTAAATAAATTTCTACACCGCTATCACCATGATAGTAAACAGCAAGATGGCGATGTTCAAACTAACTTTATTTACATATACCTCTAACATACAAGTAATATATAATATACATATAACTACCACAAGGGTGTCGAGTTAATTTCCCTAATTATTTTCAGACCGGGCTATAACATCCACAGGGGAGTGGTGTGGCGTACAGCGTACACTGCGCGCGCGTGTCTCAATACATTGGAGGGAGGAGGAGCACGCGAGGCAGGGAAGCAGCCGTCGGTCTGCGGTCGCCCAGTGCCTACCGAACTGAATGCGACGCTATACTTGTGCCGTTGATGTTGCTACCGCCAATTGTTTTCGTGCGTAAACTCGAAAGGCTTACATATTCAAACAAATATCTACCATTTATAAATAGTTTGAGACTAATCAGTTCAGTACCTTTCACACTTCTTATTCTTTATTTTATTTTTGCTGAGTAGCTAATTTCAGTCTTTAGTGTTAACTCCCCACCGCCAAACAAGTATGTGGTTTAATTACCTGCCGATACTCCAGTTGAGCCATTGGACGACATACTTCGTGTAACATCCAAAATCATATTAAATAATTGTCAATTATCTAAAACAATAAGCTAATTCGTGTATCGAATAAAATTGGTGCAACTAAATAAAAATATAATAATAATATATAATAATTTTCAGCCAGACGCTTGCGTTTTCGCCTTTATCGAAGAAACACTGTAAAATGTAGCGTATTTTTTGTTTGCTAGAGTCCTTTTTTGACGCGCACTCAAACAAAACTGAGTGCACTAATCTCATAAAACTATCAAACAGTTTCGTTAGTACAAAATCTCATCTTTCTAACGCCATGTAGTGGAACCCGATCGGACTTATGGAATGCGAAATACACATAACTAAAATCATCTATTGAAAAAATGATTTTTTTTACTACACCTATTATTTAAATAAAATCTTCCTTAGACTTATTCTTAGTCCTTACCTAATATATCTAAATTATTTATAAAGTTATATAATAATAAACCATCTAAACTGTCGCGGATCTCAGCAAATTAAAAATAAAATTCAACTACACGAATATACTTACTGAGTATCGGAGCGCCTTCTACTGTTATGTATGCCTGTAACAAACACACTTGTTGAGTACATAAAAAGAAAATATTCCCATATCAGGCTGTATATTTACTACTCAGAAGTACAAGCTACACCGCTCGCATCTCGCTACAACGCTTAAATCTCTTTACAATGGTCAAATCACGCAACAACGCTCAAATCTCGCAACACCGCTCAAATCTCACTATAACGCTCACATCTGTCAGCAAGCACTTATAAGTATGTACATGTTTTTTTCATGACAAGTTATAACATTGGACCTGTTATTAAGGACAATGCAATCTAAAAACAACGGTAATCATCGAAAGATGGGTCGTCGATGTCATGCCGACCTGCAAGCCTCTTGACTGCTAGATATATTGTACCTGAACTCATAACGTGAAAGACCAAAAATCAACTCCGATCGATTACTTGATATATTTGTACATTAGTCGATCCCGGAATGTGACACTCTTAAGCATGTCACTTAAACTGGTATTACGTCTAGTATATCATATCAACTGTATCATCATTAGCCTATAAAAGGCCCACTGCAGGGGCATAGGCCTCTTCCCGAAGGCAGGTTTGGCCATATCACCACGCCAGCCCACGACGTATTAGCGATTACAAACTCCGTATTACAAATCCCCAGTTCTATATTTTCCCCACATACGGTGATACCACAGGAAATTTCTCAAGGTCTACTTTCCTTACTATGTTCTTTCACGATCAGCCAAAAGTGTTATCCGTAATATCTTTGCCCTCGCAGACCGCTAAAAATACAGTCCACATCTCTTCTTATATTAAGCCGCAATTCAATGGAGGTGAAGAAACAAGTGATTCGACCACACTACCTACCAGTTCAAGCCACTATTCCCTTCACTTTGGACTAACGCTAACACACAACGGAAGCTCTCATAAGGAAAAAAAAGTGTGTGTGTACTTATGTACACGCGTTAAAAGTTACTAGTGGGCGCCCAGCGGTCGACATTCGACCATAGTTACCATAAATATCAATATTTTTTGTTTAATTCGGTTAATTTAATAATTAAGTTATTTTTCGCTTTTTAGTGCCTTATTAGTTTTTCACATCGAAGGCGGTTTATTTTTTTGTGTAATAAATTTTTAGTGTTAATAAATATATCTGATTTGTAATGGGTATAATAAATCGGTTCCAATTTCACAAAAAGCCGAAAAGACGAAGTGGGTGAAAATCAAATAAACGATATTTCACCCCCTTAGGGGTTGAATATTTTCTTCAAATTTATATGGGATCACTGCTGAATATAACTAATTCAAATAAAAAAAGAAAAAATCGGTTCATAATATGCGCAGATATCGATTAACATACATAAATAAATAAACCAAATTAAATAAAAAATATTGATATTAGCGCTACCGAATAATACATTTCAAGTCGATGCCAACCTAAATTCATATCATGTACATACAAAGTTTTGGTCCACTCTCGTGTCCCATGATGTATATCTGTATAGTATATATACATATTTTATTACCTGCAACAAACTTTGAAATTTAGGTTGGCATCGACTTCTAATATATTATTCGGTAGCGCGAATATCAATATTTTTTATTTAATTTGGTTAATTTAATAATTAAGTTATTTTTCGCTTTTTAGTGCCTTATTTGTGTTTCACATCGAAGCGATTTATCTAAATTTTATAGTTTTTACAACAATTGACACTCGGGGCAATAATTATACACATTTTTATTCAGTTTATTAATTCATCAAAACATATGATGAGATGCTTAATACAAAATATCAATGTTACATGTACACAGGCCGCTATACTGCGCGTCTCTAGGCTGGTACAAATGCAATACGAAACGAGTATAGCGAGGCCATCAGTGACGCGAACCCATAAGTTTTTCCCCTACCAAAAATCGTTCAAAGCTGCAAGCAAAAGCTAAGTAAAGTCTAAGATAACCATAGTTTTCAGTTGTTACATTTCGATACAATAATTTGATATTGTTTTTTATTGTTTGTTTAAACGCGTTATTTTCTAGACTTACCAGTCTTAAATTATTAATACTAAAGGAAGATTATAATTGCTTTAGGATAGACTAAAGCTATCTAGTACGCTATTGCAGCAGGAGCAGTACTATTACCATGCAAAATGGAGGTCAGGAAGACCGCTAAGCAACAACGAAACTTTATAAAGAGTTCATATACACTTAACTATATTGGCAGCGATCCAAAATTATAAAGCTTGCTTGCTATGAGAGTAAACAGATAATAACGTAAAATAAATGAGACTATTTTTTAGCCAAAACTAAAATAAAATACAAACAAATATATTGAAGCACAATCAGTTTAATATACATATTTTATTAGATATTCGTAATTAACTGTATATTTTAAAGGTAATGAACTAAACTGTAATTTTTATTTTGTTTCCTGTCTACATATCTGACTTTAATATTAGAGATATTAAACTGTCTTTAACTGTTTTTCTTTAATTGGTTCTTGTCTATACAACTGTTTGTTTAACCAATTAAAGAAAAACAGTTTAGCTCATACTTACACCTGTAAGTAAGTTAAGATATACCTATATCCTAATGAATAAAAATGTGTAAGTAGTCCGGTGAAGCTGTTAAGACCTTGCATGGTCAATAGCGTAGTCAGTTGTGTAAAATGTAAAAATGTGTAAATGTAGGTCTATTCAAAAACTCTCAAATTATGTCTTACATATGAATAAACCTGACATATGAATTACTGAAGTTATAGAACCATTATCTCTGGTATTATGACTTATTCGTAAATCGCTTCTAAGTAACACATTGATTAGGCTTTATTGTTAGTAAGAAGAAACTCTTTAGAATAAAAACATTGTATTATATAAAAACCCATTTGCTGTATAATTTACTTTGAGTTCACGCACTACAGGAAAACTTTTCATTGCAAAATTAATTAAGTACTTACAATTCGATTATATATTTTTAAGTCTTGTTTCCATAAACAACAATACATTATTTTACATATACATTATACATTATTTTAAGTTTTTAAGTCTAAAATAGGGATACATTTAGATGATTAAATATTTTTATCTTACGCCTTATTCTACGTTTGTAGAAAAAACGACACCAACGATAGGAAAAGTTGACTATAGCTAACTTCAGAGTGTCGGTTTTTCGTGACGGTGTGCGCGCGCATCGTAAAAATTTACTCTCATCATTTTTCCCTAACGCGCCAAAAGAAGGATAACTTCAAAAACGATTTTGAAACATCATTTATTGGTGCTCCGCTCCTATTGGTCTGATAGTGATGATATCCTGTAGCCTCCCTCGATAAATAAGCTATCTAACTCTGAAAGATTTTTTGTAACCCCACCAGTAGTGCCTGAGATTAGGGTGTTCAACCACTACATTACATTACATTTTGTAAAGAACCGGCATGACCTAAATACTAGAAACTATAACAAACTGGTCGTCCCATGATTCAGACTTAGCAAAACCAATAATAGTTTCTTAGGTAATAATGTTAGGTTTTACAATGAAGTCCCAAAACATATTACCGATTTGCCGGACTGTAAATTTAAGCACCATGTCAAGCGGGTTTTAGTGTCGAAAGGCTACTACTATAGAGTGGATCAATACGTGAATGATGGTGACATCTGGAATTGACTCCTCTCTGTGAATCCACTACAAACGGTATTGTAACGTATAATGTATTTGAAATATATATGTTAAAAAGAAGTACCCAATCGAGTTTGTTGCCGGTTCTTCTCGGTGACTGGGTTGATTTCCGAACCGGTGGTAGTTTTGACGTTCATAAGCGCTTTATTAGGGCCTAAACTAAATAAATTATTTTTGAACCAAATAAACAAGCAAACCCTCCAACTCTATAATATCAGTATAGATAAAAAAATTATTGCATCCTTGTTTTTATTTGTATTAACTACAAAAAAAATTTTTATCCACAAGACCGTTGGTTAGCTGGAAGTAAATATCTTATAATATTAAGCCCGTCAATGATGGAACTAAAACTACCATAAAAAAAAAAAAATCTCGAACTGACTACGCTATTGGCCTAGCAAGGTCTTAACAGCTTCACCGGACTACTAAGGCGAGCGCTTAAGGCACCCAGCCGATTTTATTTTGACAACTAGCTTAAGAGTGCGCGGCACACCTCGGCTTGGGCTGTTGCCTGATACATGCAAATCGCGACCTATCTGAGCTAATCTAAGCTAAGCTAACTATTCATACATATATGAGTTGTTGAAACATACATGTGTACCAAGCATACATACCTCAACAACTCTTATATATATTTCGTATCGGATAATTTTCTAAACTATTTCAGTTTGATAAGGGAAAAATATAAAACCCTTCCACTTGCACGTGTAAGCGTGTATGCGTGCACGTGTGTGGAGGTGATATGTGTAATGTTGTAGCAGTGATGTAA
Source organism: Antheraea pernyi (assembly GCA_015888305.1). Lineage (NCBI taxonomy): Eukaryota > Metazoa > Arthropoda > Insecta > Lepidoptera > Saturniidae > Antheraea > Antheraea pernyi. The sequence goes on along the minus strand of MU159058.1, from coordinate 360,281 downwards.
GACTTTGTGTCACTGAATCGCGCGAAAAGTAAAATATTGATTCATTCATTAATGTGAGTAATGTATTCACGTAAAAGATTTATAAAAATTTGTAATAAAAAGATTATAAATATATAATGCTTAAATAAATAAGTGTTGTGTTTTTGTTTGTTTTACCTTTAATTTTTTAATGTCAGATTGATATATAAGCAAGATTTTTTATACATTTCATTTACTTGAAATCTTTTAGTATCTCGTCGATACTAAGAAAATAACTCAACACCATGTAAGTTGGTATACAGAAAAAACAAAAATGCTTACACAAATCGCCAGAAATATAACACACTTCATATCGTCTCGCTGTCGGAATTTTTTATAATTAATTTCAACTCCAATTTACTGAAATCACTTATTTGATTAATTGAATAAACACAACCGATGGAATATTTTATGAGGTATAATAAAGTAGTAAAATGTAAATATGTGTTTGCGTGTTTTACATTTTAACCACCGATCATGAAATTTTTGGTACACATTCTTACAGTCCTCGAGGCCTAAGTTGAATTTGCATCGGCGTGAGTACACATAAATGTACGACGCACTCCACCTTCTACACTTCACTGGAAGCAGCATCACTTATTGAATATATACTAAAATTATAAAGAGGTAAAGTTTGTAAAATTGTAACGTTGTAGGGGGTAATATCTAGATCTACTAAACCGATTTTTTCTTTCACCAATAGAAAGCCACGTTATTTGTGAGTATCATAGGGTTATTAACCCGAAAAATGGAAAGACTTTTTTGTGGTAGTCGGATTTGCAAAGTCGGAGAAAAAACGGTCGAACGAAAACGTTTCTTACGAACGCTGCCTTAATGATGAGAGATATATGATTGAGTTCTAGAGAAAAGTTGTAGAGCTTGATAACGCCTACATAAAAGTCACCGACAGCATGTGTCTAACTTTTGTATTTAAGTCACAAAAAGTAGTTTTTTTTTATTAAAAAAATAAAATCGTTAAGTGATATTTATTGGTCATATTATCAACAACAATTGTGAATTCTTATCAATATGTAATGATATTAACTGAGCCACAGCAACGCGTAGCTGGCTCAGTTAGTTCTTAATATTTTGTTTTTGTGTTCGATTTATTAGTAAAATGGCTACCAACACAAATAAATGAAGAATGTGCAATTTAAATAATTATTTTAAAGATACACGTATTTTTCCGTTTTCTTCATTCATGGCGTGAAGTGTATGAACACTTAAAGCAGTAAATAATAAAAAATAGTTTAATAGATTGATATACTTTTATATCAAAATCTCCATACAATTAATAAGTAATTTAATAACATATTAATAAACTCTATAATTAATATTTAAACTTCATTTATTACTATAAATATTAACTACCAGATACTATACAAAGTATTCCATATTAAGATTATGGCTTCGATCATTTAAACATATTTTCAACTGGAAATTCGCAGCCACTGAATTTAGTTTACGGTAGTTGAATTTAGGTATTGCCGTTTAATAAGTGAAATAATTGTCTAGAAGGAGTTTACACGTCTCATTGGAAGAATGTTACTTATGAATTTGATAAAAAAGAGTTTCTACACTTGGGTTTCTTTAAGCAAGAGAATGTATCTGGCAACAAGTAGTTAATTTAGCTTATTGTATTCATTAACTGAATACTCGGAATTATTGAACACTATTGTACATATAGTGAAAATATGTATCACCGTATCATAGAAACCGTGGTGTCTGGTAGTTTCACCGGTGGAATGTCATTCCGATGTCCGGAGGTTCCAACTAACGAATTTTTATAAATTCGACTACATTAACTCATTTTTATTGGTAACGATATTGACTGACGGCGAAGGAAAACATCGTGAGTGTTGGCGACGCACACGACGATGAGTAGATTACACATAGTTTTATACATAGATTTATTGATATTTTATAGAGAATATATATATAGATTTATTGACATTTAATATATATTTTTAGATAATTCACGAGACTATAATAGAATAGAGAATTATTGAATATAGAATTGTAGGTATGTTATGTGTGTATTGAGTTATTGAATATGGAATTATAGATGTGCTATTTATAGTAATAGGGATTGAATTATGGATATGTAGAAGCATGTGTAGAATTATTGAATATAGAATCGAGATATGTATTGATTTATAGAATGATGTATGTATTGATTTATAGAATATGTGAATTATAGGTAGAATCATGTATATTAATAGATAAATAGGGACTTATGCATGCATAGAATTACTGAATTATGGATTATATAGAATTGTGTGTTAGTATAGGGTGACTTATAGATTACATTCGCATTAAGTAGGGAATTACATAATAGAATAGATTAAAATTATGTCGTATGGAATATATAACGTGTGTGCATGGAAATATTCGTAGAGAGAATATGATAGAATTACACACGTTATATACCATTGAATTATACGTTACATAGCAAGAATTATACGATCATAGAGAACAGCAAATATGGAAGATTGTCTAATTTAATATAGACAAACGTAATAGTTATAGAGGTACAAATTTTACAACAGTTACTCATAACGGACGACTTTTATCTCAGGGTTTTTAGTAATTACAACGGTTTTTAAGAGATTTAATAATTATATGGACAAGGACAAATTATATGCCGGCTTTCCGGTAATGTTAAAAATACTAATTCCTAGAGACTAGGCGGAGGATTTTGCCTTTGAATAAAGCAAAATAGTATATTTTCTGTTAAATGGTTATTGCACAAGCAATATACTTAATAGGGTCCGCCAACCAATATTTGTTATAACGTTACGGTATCCGAACGAGCCCAATAAAGTAATATATTTTATTTTATTTATTTTATAAGAGTAAGAAGATGATGGTGGTTCAGTGGTGGGGTATCCATACACCACATCGATTCTAGACTTAAAACGTTTTTAATGTAAGTCTCTACTAATTTTTTTCAGAGTTCGACTGGACCTTACTAGACTCTATCATCGTTCATTATATATTTACGAAAATGATAAACGAGAGAGCTGATTTATGTGGAATCTCTTTTTAGAGGTGTCAAAGTGGTTAATCATCGAATGATTCACGTAACACCGCGCGTCGCGACGTTGTCACGATTATATAAAATGGACCGAAATTAGGATACGGCTCCTCTACTGTAAAGTAGGACCGTTTCCGTCGGTGAGTTATAAAAATTTCCTCGGTTCGAAGAACTTTAATGAAGGACGACGACGGACGTTTACGTCCGTGTCGTTGGATCGTCTCGCGTGTCACCGTTTCGACGTGAGATACCGTCTTAACGCGTGAATTGAGATGAAATAAACTACAAATAAATATTGACTCCTTTATCGTAGAGCCGCGCTCACGTACGGCGACGATAATAGAGAGAGAGAGTTTAAACAAGAAACGTTAAGCTCCCTGGTTGATCCTGCCAGTATTTATATGCTTGTCTCAAACATTAAGCCATGCATGTCTCAGTGCAAGCCATATTAAGGCGATACCGCGAATGGCTCAATATATCAGTTTTGGTTCCTTAGATCTTACTCAGTTACTTGGATAACTGTGGTAATTCTAGAGCTAATACATGCAACTCGGCAATAAATCTAAGATATCAGTAAAGTAGATCATGCTGAAACCATAGCACTGTAGTAAGATTTCTCCCAATGCTTGCATGACTAACAACTCTCCTGTAGCTAAAAGCTTGTTAGCAATTACCTGTAGGTATATTTCGACTGCTAGATTTGAGAATAACTGAATGACTCCTCTATGATTGGCATCTTTGCTACCTTCAATCACATCGTTTAATATCAGATGAGATTGTTTTTTTTATGTCATTTTTTTTTGTACTAGCTCGGCAAAATGACTGCACTGTGCCTGATGGTAAGCACAATACAATCCAAAAACAATGGCAACCACCGAGAAACACACTATCCATCGCTTGTCGCTGCTGCCATGCCGGCCTGCGAAAAGTTGGATATGCACAGGCTGATCCCGAAACGCGACCCGCAAAAGCGAATCACTATGACGGACTTTTTCGACATATACATGGTGGTTGCGACCCAGTCAGATTGTAAAACCCTACCACCCCGATTTCGCCATTGCTTCGTTCGTTATTCAGTAGGATGCACCACGTGCAGTTGAGGTTGGCTTGGATGTCTCAAGTCTTCGATGTTTTTCGACACCCCTTACACCCCAAAGGAGGCAAACGAACAGGTGGGCCACATGCTGTTAAGTGATCCCCACCGTCCATAGACACACTAGGAGAGTCACAAGTGCGTTGCCACCCTTTGGGGGAGGGGGGAATAAGGAAGGAGTAGGAGAGGAAAGAGGATGTGGGCTTCCGGCGCTCTCACTGACCGAACGAAACGCAACAATGCAAACACTGTTACTTCACGTCAGTGTTCTGTGAGAGGGTGGTACTACCCCGAGCGAGCCGACTCATTCATGCTGAAACCAGTAATAGTTTCAGCGTGGCTCTACCACCTATAAAATTAACCACCTATTTAATTATCTCTTCATGTTATATATTTTTACAAAACATAAATGGTTACATAAGGTTTTAGGGGATGCAAAGAGAGGGGTGTTTGTTCAGACATCACAATCGTTCACATATTAATCCACCATATAATAATAGCCTTTAGACATTAAACGCATTTTACATGCAAATTACACGCTTGTGTTTTTAATACAGTGATAGTTTCAACCTGCCTTAATGACCTCTCAAGGACCAATCTATACATTATTCTTTAACTGTCCATTAGATAGTTCACTCGATGCCATATACACTTACCCGATTGTGGAAATGGTGTCACCAATACCACAGCCAATATGATAGAAACCTGAAATCATGTACAAAAAAGACGAGTAGTAAGGCTCTAACTCCCTAGTTAATTATCAAAACACATTCTGTATAGTGACATATGTTCGTACGTCAGGTTTCGAACTTATATCTTGTATATTTGGCTACCTAGTGTCAGTGTCGTTTAGTAGTAGTGATTTTTGGTGATGATGGTGACGGATCAAGAATTTGGAATTTTTTAAAATCCGTAGGAGATAGGAAGTCAAGAGATCTTGTGGCAACTAATATAGATGTCGAAGCTTTGAACCACCATTTTACATCCAATGTGCACAACTTCGATTTGGTCACGAAATCAGAAACATTGAAGAATTTAGTAAATTTGTCAAAACCGTTTTATGATAGCTTCTTTTTTAATCAAGTTACTGATAAAGAGGTAGAAAATAGTATTAAAGCTATATCTTCTAATGCAGTTTGTGTGGAATTGACGACATCAGTCGTAAAATGATTCTTCCAATTTTAAATATTGTCCTACCTACTATCACATTTATTTTCAATACGTCTTTATTCTCTTCTACTTTTCCAGCTATCTGGAAACAAGCTACCGTTGTACCGCTTCCCAAGTGCAGTAATCCTGCTGACTTTTCCCAATACAGACCTGTTTTCATACTTCCTTTTTTATCAAAAGCAAAACGACTTCTTCATAAACAACTCTCATCATTTTTGCTCATTAATGATATTTTAAATCCGTTACAATCAGGTTTTCGTTCTGGTCATAGCGCTGTAACGGCGCTAGTAAAAGTCTCTGATGACATACGTCAGGGCATGAAAAACCAAAAGGTGACGATACTTACCCTTCAAGATTTTAGTAATGCTTTTAATACTGTTGATTATGACGTCCTTCTAGCATTACTTGATACTATAAATTTGGCATCTTCTGTTGTAGGTTGGCTTCTTAGGTACTTGAAAGGCTGTCGTCAGCGTATCCGGATTGACGACAAATATTCACAGTGGTGCGGAATTACCACTGGTGTTCCACAAGGAGGTGTACTCTCTCCACTGCTTTTCTCAATTTTTATTAATTCTATAACTAATTCTCTGTCCTCTTCTTTTCACTTATATGCGGACGATCTGCAGATTTTATATTATTATACCTATATTTCTAAGCATGGTCATTTTGTAAGTACGCTGTGTTCACTCTTTTAGGACTCACACTCATATTTGTATTACATGTATGTTAGCTAATGTAAGGTAATTAATTGTTTGTGTGACGCATGGTTTGTGGATCGAATTAAAAAAAACATCTAAAACTAAAATTTAACTTACAAAAATGAAATACACTCAATTTCAAAAAAATAAAAAACAACACTAATACTATCTGTTATACATAAAACTAAAGCAGAAAAGAACAATTATAAGAAATTAAATAATTTCAAAAGTAATTAAGATAATTTTGTTTTGATTTAGTTTTCAATGAAGATTCATAAATTTTAAGCTTCATTAAGGTGGTAGAGTCACGCTGAAGCTATTACTGGTTTCAGTATAAATGGGTCGGCTCGCCCGGGGTAGTGCCACCCGACCCACAGAACACCGATGTGAAGTAACAGTGCTTGCATTGTTGTGTTTCGTTCGGTCAGTGAGAGCGCCGGATAACCCCCCTTCCCCCTTCCCCATCCCCCAAAAACAGGACGGCAACGAACTTGTGTCTATGAACGGTGGTGATCACTTAACATCAGGTGACCCACCTGTTCGTTTGCCATCTATGACATAAAAAAATAATTGAGAAATTGATTAATATATTGGAGCGGCTTCAGAATACATGCATTCGCTTTATTTATGGACTTAAAAAAATTGATTATGTATCTGAATACCGCTCAAAGCTTAAATGGCTACTACCCATTCGGCACCGACGAAACAGCCACACCCTGTCCCTCCTGTATAACGTTCTTCATAATCCTAATTCACCTCGCTACCTACAATATAAATTCGAGATGTTAGGTTGCAGAGATTCTTCATCACGCCGTCTATGATCTCAACATATACTCAAATTTACTATCTGTCACACTAAATTTTATACTAAATCATTTGCGGTTTAAGCTGTATGCCGATGGAACACACTCCCTTGTGATATTAGATAGGCAAGATGCGTGACGTTAATTAAAAAATATCTCCACCGGCATTGCCTCTCGCTGTCGTAATATAATTATTGTATTGCGTTATTTCTTTTTTTTTTTTTTACTTTTATCTATAGTTTTTGTATATTTTTTTTTGTCTATTTATATTGCCACTCGGTAGTTATGGAAATAAAATGTCTCCTTAGGTTTGCCTGGAAGAGATTGCTCTAAGCTATAAGGCCGCCTAACTGTACACATATTGTAAACTGATGACTAATTTTGTATATTTTCAACGTGTGCGCAATAAAGAGTTTTATTATTATTATTATTATGTACGATATGCCCTATGTAATATTTAAAAATATCACTCATGTAATAATTCTAATATAACCGCCAACACGGTTATTATTATTATTTGTCTAATGTTATACGGAACCATCACTGAAAATATAATGTAAATTTATGTAAATTCTGTAAATGTATGGATGAACGTGCGGCAGTAAGGCAATATACTAATTGTAAGACTATAATTGTAGTGTTAAACTGAGGAAAAATATGTATTGTCACCGGCTCGTTATACACGATTAAGCTTCTTGTAAAGAATCCTGAAAATAAATATACAGTCCATTGAACCTCTACCACTGTGTTATTGAAGAAACCGGAAGGTGGTCATCTGAACCCAACAGTCATACAATCATTCACATATAAATTAAATTATCGAATGACACCTGAACTTAGAACAATTTTAAAAATAATTAATGTTTTGCAAGAAACTAAAAGTATAACTGCATTTAATATATATGTATATATATTTTTCTTAGATTCACATAAACTGTACATCATCGTCGCGCTCACAAAATTCCCTAAAGCGTAAATATCGTTCGTATTTCGATAAACTCGTGTTTTTTATGGATAACTAACTTTTACTCTCAACTCTGTTCCTTTTAATAAAGATTTCAGCTAAGGAAGTAAGGATGCGAACTTTTATGTGAATGAACTGTACTCTAAATCCATTCCTGTACTGTTGGCAACGTGTATGCATACTGTACGTAGTAATACTGGTTATCATGAGAATCGGTATGGAAAGATGATATATTTTCTAATATCCACTCTGCTCCAGCTCGTCAATAGGAACCGCTGCAGTAATTGCTACAAATCAAAGTAGCAACAATAATAATAATAAAGAGTTACATTGCTATATAAACTATAGAAAAACTAGGTAAAATCCTAACCGCAACGCGACCGCATGTTTCAATTGTATCTTGCAAACTAGACATCGAAACTATGACCGCTTAAATTTTTTTCTATATTTTTATCACGCTTTTATTAGCTTCACCTGTATGTATGTATGTTTGTAACCGACCCCTTTGATAAAAACAAAACTTCGACAAAAAAATGATAAAATGATATCTGGAAGTGCTGATTAACATGCGTCACTGTTAATATCAGCACCTCCGGATATCAGTATTTTTATCATTTTTTTGTCACTTTTTACAAAAATATACATTTATTTCTAATTTACACTATTCTTAATCCAAATTTATTAAATTTTATTTTCTGTTTTTATTAAAAACCTAGAACCCGACTGTAGCGACACCAACCGTTTTAAATTGTGTAATCAAACAGTTCAGCTACCTAATTAAACACATAATGTCTTCCCAGTACCCTCTGGATAGCTTCTGTGCCACTCACGACCGTGCCACACTTACTATTCTCATAAACCCAGCAGCAGAGACAACGCAATAATTTTACCAACTTGTAGTTTTTATTTCGCATTATCTTCTGACCAACTTCATCAATTAACATGCCGTACAAATTAAACTTTATCTCCATGAAATCTCCATTTTTATTTAGCTATTTGTTTTTGTAAGTGGACTTTTTTGTGAAGCTAAAGGTAATTAATATTTTTGCTACAAATTTTATTCCTTTGTTTAAACCATTTAAGCGGCGCACGTCATATTATCGCATTGTTGCCAATTTTAATGACATTAATTGTGATTAATATAAATATTTGCCAAAATAATAAGTAATCTTTAGCACTGAGAGATAATACACCTTTCTACTTTTATCTACGTTTCAGACATAATTTTTAATATCAGATCAGTAGGACCAAGGATTATTATCCCGAACATCCAAACTTTACCTGTCTTTACAATATTAGTATAGATATAGTATTGAATGGCAACTGCAAACGCCTAAACTAATTATTCTAATCGTAAATTTACAACCCTGCATACAATAATTGCAATACTCATCAGTATTTAGATAACAAATTTTATCAAATATCGAAACAACACATGTCCTGATAAAACTCTATTAGATACTTGTGACACTTATTTTCTATATCCCAATATACTGTATATAGTATATTGTGTAGGTTTATGGTTTCTAAAAAAATTTTCTGAACTTGATTTTGGAATCACTCATTGTTTAGCTGAATGTGTAGCTTAGCATGAATGTGCATGAAATGCTTAATGCAACTTAAGTACTTAAGTTGATAATTATTAATACTGTATTCGTCTAAAAAGCTTTCAAATTGTACGTCACCTTTTTTAGAAAATATAATGATTATAGTGGGCTACCCTTAAAAAATGCTTTCACAGACTTCTTTGTAGATCTATAAAAGGGGAATATCTCAACATACATTATTTATATTTATTATTTTTATATCTCAAAAGGATTGGGCAGCGTTTTCAAACAATAATACTGAAAAATTATTATCTAGTTTCATATGAACTTTCTGGATACAATTAACTTTTCTTGTGCATAAAATAATAAGAGCTTAACTTAATTCTAAAAACTAAGGGACTGAAGATCTGTAGTTCAAGTATTTGAACCTTTTTCAGACTCCAAATCTCGCATTAAGTTTTACTTTACCTTTACTGTTCTAAAAGAACTTTACTATTTTGTACGTGGTAGAGCCACGCTGAAGCTATTACTGGTTTCAGCATGAATGGTTCGGCTCGTTCGGGGTACTACCACCGGACTCACAGAAACACCCACGTGAACTAACACTGCTTGCATTGTTCCCCTCCCCTCTCCCTCCTATTCTCCCTTATTTAACCCCCAGTACACAACATAGCAACACCCGGGGAGTCGCAAGTGCGTTGCCAGCCTGTGTTTGGGGGAGGAGTACCTCTGGCGCTCTCACTGACCGAACGAAACGCAATAATGGAAGAACTAATACTTCACGTGGGTGTTTCTGTGGGTCGGGTAGTAGTACCCCGGGCGAACCGACCCATTCATGCTGAAACAAGTAATAGCCTCGGCGTGGCTCTACCACCTACTAGAACACTCGTATGGAGTGAAGTGAAGTAGCGAACAGCATGTAACCGCCTGGCGTGGCTACTCACTCACTGTACTCTATAGGAAATGTATTATTATCAACCTCAGGATAAACTCAATACTGAAACTAAACCTGTCTAACGTAGCTATCAGCTGGAGAAGTAAATGTTGCAATAAACACCATTTATATTTATTAAAGTTAATAGCCTATCTTGGATATAGCGTACTTTCAGTTTTAAATCAAATGTAATTTTAATTTATAAAAAAAAATACAGAGTTTACTCAAGCTGGCCTGATGCGCAATTCAAAGAGGGCAATTACGTATAATCAGAATGCCGATGCGTTCTTACATTTTCATTTAATTTTTTATTTTATATATAAGTAGGTACAAAAGGCAATGTATCAGTGATCTTATATCTTATCCATTTTCTTAGTTCCCAAAGTGTTCTAAGTGAACCCCCCGGGGTTCACGGGAGACTCGACAGCGGTCTACGTTGGTGTGACAAAAAAATGGGGGTTAACATTTTGTAAACGGGGATCCACGAAAATGTATCTGCTTTCGATAGTGAAGACCTAAAATGTTAGCTTGACTTCACCTATCAATGTAGGCAGATGATATTTTAAGAAGCTCAGCAACCGTTATTTGTAAAAAGTTTCATATTCCATATTCAGTACGACGTGTTGAGACTTGCAAATTTCCATATTTATATGTAATCTTCACATTTTTTTTTTGAGTTTTGGTAATATGCTAGAAACGTAGCTGCAGGTAGTCCATCAGAACCAACTATATTTTGAAAGTGGTCTATGAGAAAAAAATCTGGGAATTCTTATAACGAAGGTCAGAAATTTGAAATTGGGGGAGGGTGATGCCTCTGTACCGTATAGTTTACACAGTACTTCTAAATGAGTGAAAGGCTTGCTATTTCTGTTTTGATGTCATTATATAGTGGAACGATGCGAACGATGGTGATGTCCGAAATTGACTCGCCTCTGTGCATCCATTAAAAACGATTGTAACATAAACCTAATGTATTCTAAATATTACATATATTCGTTAAAAAGATAGGCCAGATCGAGTTTCTTGCCGGTTTTTCTCTATTACTGGCTTGTTTTCTGAACCGGTGGTAGTTTTGACGTTCATAAGTGCCTTCTTAGAACCTAAGTTGAATAAAGTGTTTTTGATTTTGAAGTCATTCTTCTCTTTTATATTCAAGCTAGATTATAAAAGTACTCCATCAATTTATGCCCGGTTTCTGAGGTACTCGTTTAAACTACCAACAGTTACTTACTCAACAAAGTTATCCATGAGATAAACTGTCAAAGGGCCCGTTGAATTTTACTGACATTTATCATACGATTGTGTGTTCAGAAACGCAATTTGACAAGTTATCGGACCGCTAACGCTATTGAACAGATAAACTACGATTAAAGTACCTCAGAAACCGGGCATCAAACATGAGCTCCACGTGAAATAAGAGTGACATCTGGCAGGTTCGAACAATATCCGTCACACTATAGAAACGTCCAGTTTTTGTGTAGATTTTATTTTAATTATGAATATAATCAAATGTCATATCTGATTGTCATATGGGTTACGATAAAAACTAAGTCGACAAAAAGTTACTTCAATTCGCCTCCCAAAGTCGCCTCACCTCACCTCTCCTTATTTCCACCTCACCCCGCTTAACCGCGGGCCGTAATGTACGAGGGCGAGAGCTGTCGCCATATTGACAGGTGGCAGCCCCAACACATATTATATAGTACCAATGCTACACTTAGTGTATAACAGATACTACTACTTGTGTTTAGTGTTTAAGCTTACATAACTGTAACGACAGTAATTTGAAACGTGTGAAATCACGGGTTAATGTAAATTAAAAATATAAAACGCAACTTTTACCCGATAGGTTGAACTAATGCACTTAGAATGATTACCATGACGCCGATATCATAACAATACATTATTTGATATATTTACGTTTCAATTGGTACAACAATCTGTCCCTCTATAACTTACCTTAAGGTGGTATTCTAGTCTAAAAGCCCAAATATCGGCCGTTTTTTAAATTTGGTTACAATTAACCACTTCATTAAAAGTCCAGTACAAGTTATCTTTCCAAGTTACTGTGAAAGGTTAAGTTACCATTATCAAGTATTATGGAATATCAAGACCTTTAAGTAAAATAAAATAAAAGGCAAAGAAAACAATACAATTACTAATTCACAGCATACCATATATAGTGCAATATAGTATTAATAATGCCGTATGAAAACTCTCATGGTAATCAGTCAAACAATGTTTTGGGTTATGATTATCACATAGGGCGTATCTAATATAATAATCCCATACTCCGGAGAGATACGATGTACATCCTCAGCATACATACTCAAAAGAAGTATAAATTCTTCAAAAGATGAAGTAGACTCTGTCACTTCTGAAACAAGTGACAATTCAAATGAAAAATGTAAAGATTAGGAAAAAAAACAAAATTATTATCTATCTATACTAATGTATAAAGCTGAAGAGTTTGTTTGTTTGGTTGAACGCTATGATCTCAGGAACTACCAGTCCGATTTGAGAAAGTCTTTCGGTTTTAGATAGCTCATTTATCGAGGAAGGCTATAGGCTATATATAATCACGCTAAGACCAATAGAAGCAGAGCACCAATGAAGAATGTTTCAAAATCGGGCACATTTTTTGCTTTTGAGCGATTACGTTATTATTATATACGTTGCCATGGTAACGTGGTAAGTAGTAGTAATAATATTCGTCCAATAGGACAGGCGAAGGAATTAATCCATACTGCCAATTCTGAAGTTATGTGGTAAGTATCAAAGCTACAATTTTCAAAGTTTATTTTGTTTTCCTATTCAAATAGTTCATAGGCGAAGGAATTAATCCATACTGCCAATTCTGAAGTTATGTGGTAAGTATCAAAGCTAACATTTTCAAAGTTTATTTTGTTTTCCTATTCAAAAAGTTTATACTACTTTTATTTCCAATTTTTTATTTGTTCTCTATTACGTATTATAAAAATAAAGTTTGTGTATGTACAATTAAAATAACAACTTTTTGATGAATGGTTATGGCTACAAATGACCAAAAAAAACTTTTTTTATACTTTGTTTTTATACTATATTTTTATATTATTATATTTTGTCTGTTTGTTTGTTCCGGGTAATCTCCAAAACGACTGGACCTATTTTAACGGGAATTTTACTTATTACTCCCAGATAACCGAAATTAAAGCGGTTGACATATTGTATTTCATTTGTCCGCGGCTTCGTCCGCATTACTTTGGGCCGATTTTACCGAGGCGGGCTACCGGCGCTCTCGCTACCACCTTCGAGAGTTCTACGCCCGCCCACCGCCGGGGAACGTCGCCTCGCCTCACGTCTCACCTCATTTCCACCTCACCCCGCCTAACCGCGGGCCGGTGACGTACGAGGGCGAGAGGTGTCGCCATATTGACAGGCGGCGGCCCCCAATACACATAATATTCCAGTTTAGTGCGTTTTGAAGCAGCGGGTACCCCACACCAGACGACCGCAGTCTTTCTTGGATATTTTATTTTACCTTGATATGATACTAACACTGTGCAGTATGAATATTGCATGGCATTAAACTCGCTCGCACCGTAATATGAGGCCAAAATACGGGGACAATAAAATCATTTCGAATAAAAATTTACCTTTTTATAACGAAGTAATTTAAGTAACATTAGGCTTCTTTATTTTTACTTGGATTCATTTATACATATGTAAATTTGTGTAATCTATAGTGATATTATAAAGAGGTAAAATTTGTAATTTTGTGATGTTGTATGGGGTAATCTCGGGTACTACTAAACCGATTTTGAAAATTATTTTACCAATAGAAAGCCACGTTATTTGTGTCATATGCTATATATTAACCCATGGCTTTTTTTGTGATAGTCGGATTTGCAAAGTAAGTCGGAGAAAAAACGGTCGAATGAAAAGGTTTCTTACGAACACTGCCTTAACGATGAGAGATATATGATTGAGTTCTAGAAAAAAGTTGTAGAGATTGACAGTACCTACAAAAAAGTGAGGTACAGCATATGTATAACTTTTATAATTAAGCCACAAAATGTAGTTTTCTATAAACACAACGAAGTCAGCTAGTATGAAACATAAAGCTGAAATAGCTTAGCAGTTACGGTAAAACCATTGGTAAAAGCTTCAAATATCATTGACAACCAAATATATGATATCTCTTGGACTATACTCAAATTTATAACTATCTCGTAATAAAGTACACTTACATACATACACTTTATATGATATAGATTTACTTAAAATGTCACAAGTTGTCTAATATGTCTAAGTAATTAATTTAATTCCATTGAATGAAATTACGTCAAGTTTCTCATACATTTTAAGTAAGATATATTGTTCGATAATGTATAGTTTATAATTTTCATTACTTTCTTATATAGTGTTAGTGAGCACTGAGTTTGGTATATAGTAGGTTGAAGTTCCAGGTATGTTGCTGATGATAATTCATCCCATTCGATATACTATATATATATATATATATATATCTAATGTACACGTTACATGTTACAGTAGATGGCGTTCGTATCGTAGTTACAAATGTTTTTGAAAAAGCATTTCTGTAATGTACACACCACTTACAATTTTACATTTCTTTTAATTAATTTACAAATTTTTAAAAAGCGCGTGCGGAGCCGCCGGTAATAGCTAGTATATATATATAGATATAACGGAGAGCCTAAAAGAATGCTATATTCAGGGATGTCTTCCTTCTCGTACATCTTCAGAAAGCAAGAAATAATACCACATATAAATAGCCAACGCGTGTTATATTTTCTTCATTCCATCATACAATGACATTTTTCGACTTAAAACGTCACTACTGCCAGTAACTATTGTTAGAAGTTCGTCACTCTTTAATCACTTCTGTATAACGCTGCGACATATATATAATTTTTTTAAATTATTATTATTATTTAATTGCGGGGCTTTTGACTCTAGACATATCAGCCACATCATAATATAATTATACTAACGTTAAAGCTTTTCGTACATCTTCTTTTATAAATATAAAACGATAAATCATACAAATACAGATAAATAGAAATAACAATGTAAATTGGAAAGAACTCACGCTATACAACAATAATCACACAATACAACCTTCCAGAGAAACGACCGAGCAAGAATGTTCCCGATAACTCAACAGACTCGCCTTTTATAGTATTCAGTTAAGTTACGACGAGCCGATAACTTTCGACCAACCAATAACCCCGATGTAGTCAATAGTGTTTGGGATGAATACCCCAGGAAAGACCACAAAGCGTTTTTAATAAATTTAAAATTTTTGTTGTTTTTCAACGGTTTCATTTATATGTCTATTCCAAAGTAAAGATCTATCCAGCCACATACCTAAATATCTTACACAATTAACACGGGCCATGGGACTGTCATTGATTAAAATATTTAATTCTTCTCTTCTATGTCCCCTACTAAAACACAAAAGTTAGATTTACTACTTGGTAGTTCCAGTCAGAGTGGGGACAATGAATTAACAATAACAGAAAGTGATTCTTGAATGCAGTTTGAGCTCATATTTAAACAAAATTATTACAATCGGACGACAAATTAAATTACATCTGATGTGTAAACCACACCCGGATTACGAAACCTTTATATCGTGGCAGGGATCCTTAATGCCCATCTGCGTAGCTATAACTCTTAGTTTGGGAATCAGTCGCTAAGCACTTGTAAGTGAGATGCAGATGCACTTGAGACCAATAACCTTTTGAGTTTGTCGTACTGCTCACTCATTTTAGATCACCACGTGAATTAACATCAGAAGAAGCACTATTAGTTAACGTCGGTTTTCTGTGAGAGGGTGGTATTATCCCGGGCGAGTCGACTCATTCATGCTGAAACCAGTAAAAGATTCGGCGTGGCCCTACCACCTACCAATCATATCTAGGACATACTGTAATACGTCACGGGAACAGATACAGTGTCTGAGATACAGGAGATGTATTGATGTAACTGTGTAGATGGAATACAAAGAAGTGTAGCAATACTGTTAGCCGTAAAATAAGTCTTTTGTATCATAGTGCATCTTATTCAAATGAAGTAATACGTAAGTGTAAAAAATAGGAGCTTAATATTTGACCGAATAAATGTGACCATGAAGTATAATGTCCTTGAATACTACGAGTGCCTAAACTTTTACCTAATATATACACACGAGGCGAATTTCAAAACCAGAACAACAATTCAAAATCAAAATCAAAATATCCTTTATTCAATTTAGGCCCTGTGAAGGTGCTTATGAACATCAAAGCTACTACCGGTTCGGAAAACAGCCCAGTCATCGAGAAGAACCGGCAAGAAACTCGATCTGGTTTATTTTTTCATGTCATATATTTCTATAGTAATATAAATATTCACATTCGTTATTAGTGGATGCACAGAGAGGGGCGTCATTTCCAGACGTCACAATCGTTCACGTATTGATCCACCCTATAATAGCCTTTAGATATTAAAACCCACTTGACATGGTTCTTGAACTCACTATCAGGCAAATCGGTAATGTGTTTTTGGACTTTATTATAAAATTTAACACTATTACCTAAAAAACTGTTTTTGGATTTAGTGAGCCTGAAGCATGGAATGACCAATTTGTTGTTGTTTCTAGTATTTAAATTATGCTGGTCTTTTACTAGATCCAACATATCTGAATTTTTGCGGACATACATCAAATTATCTAGAATATATTGGGAGGGCAGAGTTAAGATACCGAATTGCGGTAGATATTGTATTGATTCACCAGAGTGCTGAACTCACTTTGTTTACAAGGCATTTTATTCAGTAGTACTTAACACGCAGATTAAAAAAGTTCAGCAATAATTGCCTAAATGAACTCATGGTCCATAATAATTAATTTTCGTTTGTAATTAAGTCTAGGACGCGCTCTTAAAAAAGGTAAATTTTCACGGTTTTTCCATACAAATTACAACAAAACTATTGAACTTTGGTAAATATAATGGTTAACTACAGTGTTGAAATGAAAATGTCGGGTAGTTATACTGCGGCGGCCCATATAATGAGCGGCGCTTACCGTGTTGACTCACTCTTTCGGTGGCCGTCATAACGTACTATAGCTCTGTCCGAACTCATGTCGGTTATTTAACGAGTGATTAATTGTTAGAATTTATTCTTAACAGTTTTTTTGTTTTTAATAGTCAATAATTGTTTTAAAATTGCTAACAAAAAGTACAGTACAACAAAAAATAGAACATCAATAATAAGAAAATATTGTAATACTTTTTATAAAAGTCTCAAAGTTATTTCACGTGATCTACAATTCCCCTGATTATCAGTTGTCACTGCGTGCGTGAGCTGTGTACGTCTAGTAGAATGACTCGATGACAAAATTGAACCACGAAAAGTTGAGAGCGCGTCTTTAACTGCGCGGAGTGAATGTGACGGAGGAAACAAAGACAGGTCACTGCATACAAAGGACATCTTATATCTTAACTATTCATAATAATACTTACCCGTAAAAATTGGATCAAATTTACATTTAAGTTTCAATTGAGCATAAAATTCTGTAGTTGGTAGAATTCTTAAAATGTCTGGTTCCGACAACAAATACTCGTCTGTACCTGCAAATATATTATTAGTCAATTTATATAGTCGGCCATTGCGTATTTAAGGCATAATGTATAAATAAATAAATAAACGAATAGCGGCAATCCGCGACACTGGGTTTTAATTTTTATAAATGACTATGCTCGCCACTTCGTCCGCGTGGAATAACGGCTTTGGGCTAACTAACACGCAGCGGAAGCTCTCAAAATAAATAAAAAAACGATTTTGAATCATTCTTCAGCGGTGCTCCGCTTCTGTTGGTCTTAGCGTAATGATATATATGATGATTCCTCAATAAATGAGCTAGATGAGAGAGATTAGATATGCTGAAAGAATTTTTCAAATCGGAGCGGAGCCTTACATATTTCCATACAGACTTTCATCCCTTATTTCCTATTGTTATTTTACACCCCTGAGGATAAAACTTTTACAACCTTTGAATGTCATATTTATTTATATCGAATCAACAGCCTAAAAAATAAGATCCAAGCTTTTAGCTCTAAAAATGTTAATTCACCTTTTCATCCCCTTTTTAACCCCTTTTTCGCATTAAAAAGTAATCTATGTCCTTTCTCAGGCTATAGACTATCTGTGTACCAAATTTCATTTAAATCGGCTTACTAGTTTTGGCGTGAGAGCGCGACAGACAAACAGAGTTACTTTCGCATTTATAATATTTGTAGGTGGTAGAGCCACGCCGGAGATATTATTGGGTTCAGCATGAATGGGGTCGGCTCGCCTGAGGTACTACCACCCGACACACAGAAACACCCACGTGAAGTAACAGTGCTTGCATTGTTGCATTTCGTTCGAGCAGTGAGAGCGCCGGAGGCCCACCAATCGGTATCATCTCCGATGTTTCAAGCGGTTATTTACTGTATGTTACTATTACGTGAAGAAGAAGAAGAAGCAAACATCCATTCATCCTTAGAAACTTTCATATTTATAACATGAGTAAGATAGTAATTTCACTAATACATTAATAAAAATTTCGCTATGAATCAATTATTTACTACAACAAATGGTAGTTTGCCTACGTAATATCTAATAGCAACAGATAATAATAAAGGTGAGCGAGCCTGCGAGCGCATCTAGTATTGTATATGACTTACTTATTAAAAGAAGGAAAGTAAATGAAGCCAGAACTGTGACGCCAAAAATCTGTAAATTTAAAACAGTTATATGTACTTATCGAAACAGACGGGTTTTGTTGTTTAGAGACATGCAGAATGTAAAAATGACTTGATCTTCCAAACATCTACGCGCATTTCATTCACTATGAGTCTATGTTCTAAGTATAACATACTAGCCCCCGCCTCAGAATTACGCGTGTGCAATGCAATGAATGACATCATAAGTATCTAAAGCACGTTTCTGTTATCACATACCACCACGAACTCGAACGCAATGATTAAGATTGATGCGGTTCTGAATACGAGGTAGTATATTTTTATGTACCAGTCATTCCAGAATTTTGTCACAAATAGATAGAATGGATGCTGGCCTATAATTTGTCACATCGTCCAGTGATGTAGTCCGGTGAAGCTGTTAAGACCTTGCTAGGTCAATAGCGTAATCAGTTCGAAAAAAAAAATCATCCATTGTCACTGATTTGTGGATTGGTGTAATATGTGCAAGTTTCCAGGTTGCCGGGAATTTACTAGTGCTTAGAGATCGTAGTAAATTTTCGGCACATTTCCTGAGCAAAATTGGGGGTAGCATGTCAAGCCCCGGGCCCTTATTGCAATTTAGTGATTGTAACAACCTCAGAACTTCTTGTAAAGTAATATAACAACTATTAATAAGTACATCAATCAAATAAGTATGACAATTATTATCTATTAAACTAGAAGAGAACTGCGTGTTAGATTGATTCATATTATAAACAGTTTGAAAGTGTTTGCTAAATAGTTCTGCGATAGTCTGCCCATCCGCAGCCACTACATCCCCACAGTGCATTTTATTAGGTATACCGGCACTATTATTTGTGTGGTCTTTGACAAATTTCCAAAAATATTTAGGACTATGTCACAAATGAGAAGCTGCCTGTTCTTTAAAACTATTATAACAGTGCTTAATCATGCCATTGCAACGTAGCAATAAGATATTAAATGTTGTTTTATCCAGCGGGATACTATATTTGACACATTTGGAGTGGTATTTGTTTTTCTATTTCAGGGCTTTAATGAAGGAGGAACTAAACCATACTGGATATTTTTCATCTCTTATTTTCGTAGTGTGTCAGAAATATTAAATTTTATTGTAAAATATCTCCAACATTACATTGACATCATAAACATCCTTCCAGACAAATGACCAATCTATGTCTTGAAGCTCACTATTCACAGCATCATAGTCGCATATATAAAAATTATAATTTGGTGATTTTTTTAGTTTAAGTGGAGAGATGTGCGGCTTATTTACTAAAATTTCAATGCTTGGATGATGTAAATCCAAGGATAAAATAGGATTTGTAACCTTAAAGATAGTGACATTCGTCGGATGATTACAAAGTACCAAGTCTAAAATACGTTGATTTTCATTTGTGACATAGTTACATTGATATAAATTATTAAAAGCAAGGGTATCAATAAAAACGTTTTCAATATCATTAGAAGTTGATAGTGCAGATAAACTGTTAGAGTCACGTTGCCATTTTAAGTTAGAATAATTGAAATCACCTACTAGTAAATCTGTAGAAGACCTAGATATCTTATTTTGAATTACATCAATGGTGTTTTTGAGGTAAGTGTCAATGTATTCGTTTCTTATTGGAGGTGGAACGTATATGGCATAAATATCAACGTAAAAGCCATCGCTGACTTTTACGGAAAGCCAAATATTCTCACATGATGTTTCCCATTTACATTTTCTTAGTACCTCGTATCTTTTCAATACAGCTATCATTACTCCCCCTGTATCCTTTTTGACAGAAGCGGAAGACATAGATGATCTATCGCGTCTGAACACGTTAGAACGCTTATCGATAATCTCGCGATCGTATACATCACTATTAAGCCAGGTTACTGTTATTATAATTACATCAAAATTGTTACTTAGCACAGAAATAACACAAAAAATCTTCAGTTTTTGGTTCTAAGCCCTCTTACATTTTGGTAATATATTTTTAGACCGAATTTAATATATTATAATATAGCCAACATGCTTAATATTATAAGAATAACACAATTACATCATAAACGCTGCGCACTTCGCAGCGCACGCACGTTGACGGCATGACGGCACCGAGGGCGTCGGCCCAGACCGGAGCCCCGTAGGCGGCCATCGCTCGGACGACTCCCATATAGAGTCTGCGGCACCCGGCACCCGGTCCCCCTATGTTGGGGAGTAGCCGGCCGAGTGCCGCAGCCGCCCCACCAATTCGCGGTCCGAGCCCCGCAAAATGGGGCCCGAACCGCCAGCGCCCGTCCAGGGTGAGGCCCAGATATTTCATCCGGGTCCCCACCCTGATCTGGGCGCCCTCCACCACTATGTGGGCCCCAGGTGGTGGCCCTCGCCGAGGCCCATGAAAGAGTAGGGCCTCGGTCTTCTCGAGGGCCACCCTGAGGCCCAACCTCCTTATGCGCCTGACCACGAGGGTTGTGGCCATCGTAGCCAGGCGCTCCACCTCCCTCCAGTCTCCCCCCCGGGCTACGACTAGGGTGTCGTCCGCGTAACAGATGAGGCGTGCTCCATATGGGAGCACGCCGCGGAGCACCCAGTCGTAGCCCATGTTCCACAGGAGTGGCCCCAGGGCCGACCCCTGTGGAACCCCCCGCCCTGTCGCCCGCCGGACCATCCACCCGTCGCCGTCCACATAGGCGACCTCCCTACCCTCGAGGTACGCCTCCAGCACCCGCCGCAGGTACGGGGGCACTCCGAAATATCGAAGCGCCTCCCGTATGACCCCATGCGGCAGGGTGTTGAAGGCGTTAGCGATGTCGAGTGACACCGCCAAGACCCTCTCCCCCTGGGAGGTCGCCTCAGCAGACAGCGACTTGAGGAGGCACAGGGCGTCCACAGTGGAACGCCCTGTCCGGAAGCCATACTGCGCGTCCGCCAGATTCGGCCCAACTTCCTCTAGGTGCTGGACGACCCGGGAGGAGATAACCCTCTCCAACACCTTCCCGGCGTCGTCCAGCAGGACGAGGGGCCGATACGCGGACGCGCAATCCAGGGGGCGGCCCGCCTTTTCTATGAGGCAAAGCCGCCCAAGCTTCCAAGGCTTCGGGAATTGTCCGACCGTAAGACACCGGTCGAACAGCTCCCGAAGCCACCCCCCTAGGTGGCCCAAGGCAAGGCCGAGCACCCGACCCGGGACCCCATCAGGGCCGGGCACTAGAGAACACTACTAATGTAACCAATCTCGTATTTATTTAATGTTTATACACTTTTTACGTAACTTTACTTTTTCTTAAACACCAAAAACTATAACTAAGTTTAGACTATTCCCGAGGACTGCATTTTCGGTTTTTTTTTCAGGATTCGTGGTTTCAGAATTTTCTCAGTAATAACAATATAATATTATATACAATAAACCATTATAATAATATAAAATATGAAAACTGTAATAAAAAAAAAAAAAAAACGCAAATAAAATGACATGTCAATGTCAATTTTGCCTTGCTACTATAAAAAAAAAAAAATTGATTCGTTGAAAATAAAACGGAGGCAATTAAATAGCTTTTTATCCTTAGCATTAATCAAAATTTGTTAAAATTAGATTAATTTTGATTACATTTTAACATTAAATAATAAAAAAATTATAAAAAGGAACGTTTGTACAACGTATTACATTCTACTTCCGGTGAAATTATGGCAGAATAATTTTAACTTATCCGTTTATGGTAACAAAAAAAAAACGTTATAATTATAATTAATAAAAAAATAAGCTCACCCCGAACAAGACCAGCATGGTCGCCATTTTGAGTTATAATTACAAACTTTGAAGTATATCTGATGCGTTTCAAGTAACTCGTTCTTTTTATACTCGCGATGACAATTACACTTATTTATATTGACTATATGACATTATTTATTCAACTGATTAAATCTCTCGAACGTCTTCTTATTACGAATTAAATAGGATAACTTGAATTGAAATTTTAATTAATAGCGTTTCGTCAAAATCGGTTCAGTACCTTCAGAGTAATGCGTTCACAAGGAAAGGCAGACAGACAAAAATTGTAAAAGGATTATTTTTGGCTTCTATATCGACAACAAAGTCTACCCCGATTATAATTATCAAAAAATATTTAATGTACAGATTTCACCTTGTTACAGTTTTACTATAGTAATAGCTGTGTCCGCGACTTCGTCCACTTTTTTTATATCATAGGTGGCAAACGAAAACGTGGGTCACTTGCTGTTAAATGATCATCACTGTCCATGGACATTAACAACACCAGAGGAGTCGCAAGTGCGTTACCACCCTTTGGAGGGAAGGGTTAGGGTAGGGAGAGGGAGAGGAGAGAGGAGAGGGGAGGGGAGGGGAGGTAGGCCTCCGGCGCTCTCACTGACCGCACGAAACGCAACAATGCCAACACTGTTACTTCACGTCGGTTTTTCTAAGAACTAACAGTGTGCACTAGAGAACACTACTAATGTAACCAATCTCGTATTTATTTAATGTTTATACACTTTTTACGTAACTTTACTTTTTCTTAAACACCAAAAACTATAACTAAGTTTAGACTATTCCCGAGGACTGCATTTTCGGTTTTTTTTTCAGGATTCGTGGTTTCAGAATTTTCTCAGTAATAACAATATAATATTATATACAATAAACCATTATAATAATATAAAATATGAAAACTGTAATAAAAAAAAAAAAAAAACGCAAATAAAATGACATGTCAATGTCAATTTTGCCTTGCTACTATAAAAAAAAAAAAATTGATTCGTTGAAAATAAAACGGAGGCAATTAAATAGCTTTTTATCCTTAGCATTAATCAAAATTTGTTAAAATTAGATTAATTTTGATTACATTTTAACATTAAATAATAAAAAAATTATAAAAAGGAACGTTTGTACAACGTATTACATTCTACTTCCGGTGAAATTATGGCAGAATAATTTTAACTTATCCGTTTATGGTAACAAAAAAAAAACGTTATAATTATAATTAATAAAAAAATAAGCTCACCCCGAACAAGACCAGCATGGTCGCCATTTTGAGTTATAATTACAAACTTTGAAGTATATCTGATGCGTTTCAAGTAACTCGTTCTTTTTATACTCGCGATGACAATTACACTTATTTATATTGACTATATGACATTATTTATTCAACTGATTAAATCTCTCGAACGTCTTCTTATTACGAATTAAATAGGATAACTTGAATTGAAATTTTAATTAATAGCGTTTCGTCAAAATCGGTTCAGTACCTTCAGAGTAATGCGTTCACAAGGAAAGGCAGACAGACAAAAATTGTAAAAGGATTATTTTTGGCTTCTATATCGACAACAAAGTCTACCCCGATTATAATTATCAAAAAATATTTAATGTACAGATTTCACCTTGTTACAGTTTTACTATAGTAATAGCTGTGTCCGCGACTTCGTCCACTTTTTTTATATCATAGGTGGCAAACGAAAACGTGGGTCACTTGCTGTTAAATGATCATCACTGTCCATGGACATTAACAACACCAGAGGAGTCGCAAGTGCGTTACCACCCTTTGGAGGGAAGGGTTAGGGTAGGGAGAGGGAGAGGAGAGAGGAGAGGGGAGGGGAGGGGAGGTAGGCCTCCGGCGCTCTCACTGACCGCACGAAACGCAACAATGCCAACACTGTTACTTCACGTCGGTTTTTCTAAGAACTAACAGTGTGTCAAATAAGGTTTATCAACAGCAACATATTTGGAACCTAAAGCCACCATATAACTACCTCAGTGCTCAGAACTAATAAAACAATAACTTAAAGATTATTATAATGATATAATATCGCCACGTTGCCAATAAAACGTTTATGGTCTCGTATCTAATTAGAAAGACTCCTTCTATCTTCAAAATACCTGTTCGTTTGCCACCTATAATCTAAAAAAAAATTATATTCCGCTTATTCTAACCACTCATATTGTTGAAAAATCTACTATATACCCACACGGTTTCCAAAACTTTATAGAACCGACATATAGGCCGATATTTTAACAAAAAAAGTACAAAAGGAAAACATAAATATATATTGTTTTTAACGTAGAAATTAATCTCTTTAAAACTTGGCTTCTATATCGATAAAGTCTACCCCGATCAAAATTTTCAAAAAATATTTAACGTACAGATTTTTACAGTTTTGTCTTTCATCCGTTATTCTGGAGAAGCCCTTGCTTTTTATGGGACAACAAGTATTATCCCTCAGTGTTATAGATAATGTTTATTTTGGCAAATATTTATTTTCAATAGTTAATAAAAATAATAAAGGAATGTAATTGAAATCGGCAAAAAATCATTTATCGCCAATATATGTAGGTTAGTTTTTATTTTAATTGAATCCGGTAGATGATGCTACGAACGGGTCGTAGGCTTATTTTAAAAGATTTCTCACATGCTATCTGGGTATATCTTTGAGTGAGTGATAGTTTGGATTTACAATTGTAAACGGTAGGTGTGGCTGCAATCGAGTTTTAGGTTTATTAAAATTTTTCGCGTTTAAAAATACAATTGAGACCGGTGATGACCGATTGGATGCAGTCGAAGTTGTACGGGTCAGCTAGTCAATAAAATTACAATAACTTTTGATAAACCGAACCGATTTTAATGAAATTAACACTAACTGTTACTTGAGGATATTCTTGGTGAGGTGTTATCGTGAACGCAGTACTTTAGCAGTGATGCGTGTTCAACCAAACACTGACGCGAAATCATAAGTTTCCTCCTATCAAACACTGCTCAAGGCGCCTAAAGACGTTTTCACTACAAAAGAAAAAAGAAACTCGATTGAGAAACAAAGGAAATAAATGTAATTAACCGTTTCGTTTTCACCTTTTTATCTGTGGTTATTTTTTATACCTCGTAGTCTTATTTATTCTATTTATTCTTTTTTAGTCTTTTTTTTTTTTTTTTTTTTTTGCTTTTTTTTTTCTCCTTTTTTTTTTTTTTTTAACGTGGGGAAATCCCTTATGGATACGCCACCCTCCCGGGGGAGAGGGTGGGTTATGTCTGAGTCGCACGGACTAAAACCCCACGGTGTACCGACAGACCATTTTGTGGGGGCGGCAAGGGATCGTTCAAGCTAATCACCCTTGTAGAGCCGCCCCCACGGTCCACCCGGCGG
>MU159058.1:286112-327029 GCA_015888305.1 Antheraea pernyi | reverse complement strand
TTGACCGCCTCCTCCCACCGTAGCCGGACCTAGGGAGGATGGGTCGGGGGCCCATCTTCCCATTGCACAGGTTCGGCAGACGGAGGAGACAGCCGGTGTGTACCCGGCTGTCTCCTAACAGGACGGGGCCCGGCGGCGGCGCTTTCGCTGCTGGGCCAACCGCTGGGGCGGCACGCTGAAATCTTTAGAGATCGCGGGCCGCCCCGACTATAGCGGCAGAGGTACACCGGGGGGATGTTGTAGAGCCATGCTGCATCTCGACGAACAAAATAGTTCGCAAAGGGTGTGACCAACTAAATCGTCGATGTCGAGTTTTAATCTATATACTTACATATAATAAAACTGTAACTAGGCCAAATCTGTACATTACATTACATTACATTACATACCTATCGATATAGACGACAAAAATAATGTATTCTCAATTTTTCTACAAGTATGCCATTACCATACTATGTTATTATATCTATACTAACATTTTAAAGAGAGGTAAAGTTTTGTGTTCAGGGAATCCCTGGTAGTACTTATACGATTTTGAAAATTCTTTCACTGTTGGAAAGGTATATTGTCCCTCAGTGCTATAGATATTTTTTACGCGAATAGTGAAAGGGCGTGGAGGAGAATGGCGCAGGAGCAACTCAAAGGGTACTGGGAACACAATTATCGCCTTTTTTTATTGCAGTACGGCAAATTGATTGCACTATGCCTGATGGTAAGCACTATACAATCCAAACACAACATCGAACATCAACACCATCGAAAGATACGCCATCCTTCGTCGGTCATCACTTTCATGCCGTCCTGAGTAAATACCTCTTTTATATGTAGGTTAGTTTTTATTTTAATTGGATCCGGTAGGCGATGCTGTGAACGTGTTCTAGGCTTATTTTAAAATGTTTCTCACATACCAACTGGGTATATGTTTGAGTGAGTCCCTGGATAGATTGGATTCACAGAAGGAAACGGTAGGTCTCTTTGCAATCGGGTTTTAGGTTTATTAAGATTTTTCGTGTTTAAATATTACAATTGAAACCGGCAGTAACCGATTTGGTGCAGATGGAGTTTCACGGGTCAGCTAGTTAATTTATATAAGAGTTCTTGTATATTAATAATTTGCACAATTGCTGGGTCCAAAGATTCCTTATTAAGAATACAATATTACATATGGAGTTCAAAATCAACTAGAATGGATACGTATATTAGAGGAAGTTTGAAAATAGCACTATTGACAGAAGTTGAGGAGTAACAGGTTAGCGTGGTATGGGAATATTATGAGAAGAGATGAAAGTATGATGTAATAAGAAAAGTTTTGAGTATGAAAATGGACGGATATAGGAAGACTGAAAAAGTTATGGATGGATTGTTTGACCCTATTTAGGTGGGATAAGGTTAAGAAAACGATGATGATATAGCAAATTATAACTACATAATATTTTTTTAAATTTATGAGTCAAAATATTCCAAACGCAACTATGATATTTATAGAAACACCTGTTACATTATATCGGCTCATTTGTATTTTGCGCTGAATAATTAAACTTTATATAAGTGGTTTGCGGTAGCCTTGAATACGTGATTATTTTTAATTTTCTTTATAAACTGTATGAATTATTTTTATTTTAAAATACATGGATGATAAAATTTCAAATGAAGAGATATAAGAGTCCTGAACTAACTACATACAAGTTGTACAGTTGTTGTACGTTGTTTATTTATTTATGTATGTACTTATTATTTTTTTCACAGATCACCGGCATTCTCAGAAAATCATTTTTACACAATATAAAACGAAGTCGTAACTATTAAACTATTCCACGGATTTAATACACTTTTCAGTGTTAGATAGTACATACATATTACAGTACAGAAAGCCAAAAAATTCAAAGATTTGTAATGTGATGTCGTAACAAAGATATTTTTATGTGCTTAAAACGCAAACGCTGGCTAAACCTTACGAGTAAGACCAAATTAATCTATTACGGAATCGTATATCTTAAATAATATTATTAACGTATACAAACTGCCCCATATTAGTATCTACAGTGCACCCGTGCGAAGCTGGGGCGGGTCAATAGCATTATATAAATCGAATAACCCACAAGTCCAGAGTTTTTAGCGGGATCTTGGAATATCATGTTGTAGTTTAATATTTTATTCATAATATTGGGTTAATTGGCTCTATATTTATTATAGACAGATTAAACGTTCAGTTGTCGTTCTATTTTCAAACACTTATCATACAGTAAAGGAAAGTTTTGGTCTCATTTTCGTAGTTAGCACATCCATGCGAAGCCGGGGCGGGTAACTAGTTATGTAAAAAAATCAAGGCAGGACTATAATATATAATATAAGGACTGCCAACTGAAGTGAAAACTCAAACCAATGGAATAACTGTATTCCATTTTGAAATCTATTTGTATTCATGCCGTCCTGAGTAAATACCTCTTTTATATGTAGGTTAGTTTTTATTTTAATTGGATCCGGTAGGCGATGCTGTGAACGTGTTCTAGGCTTATTTTAAAATGTTTCTCACATACCAACTGGGTATATGTTTGAGTGAGTCCCTGGATAGATTGGATTCACAGAAGGAAACGGTAGGTCTCTTTGCAATCGGGTTTTAGGTTTATTAAGATTTTTCGTGTTTAAATATTACAATTGAAACCGGCAGTAACCGATTTGGTGCAGATGGAGTTTCACGGGTCAGCTAGTTAATTTATATAAGAGTTCTTGTATATTAATAATTTGCACAATTGCTGGGTCCAAAGATTCCTTATTAAGAATACAATATTACATATGGAGTTCAAAATCAACTAGAATGGATACGTATATTAGAGGAAGTTTGAAAATAGCACTATTGACAGAAGTTGAGGAGTAACAGGTTAGCGTGGTATGGGAATATTATGAGAAGAGATGAAAGTATGATGTAATAAGAAAAGTTTTGAGTATGAAAATGGACGGATATAGGAAGACTGAAAAAGTTATGGATGGATTGTTTGACCCTATTTAGGTGGGATAAGGTTAAGAAAACGATGATGATATAGCAAATTATAACTACATAATATTTTTTTAAATTTATGAGTCAAAATATTCCAAACGCAACTATGATATTTATAGAAACACCTGTTACATTATATCGGCTCATTTGTATTTTGCGCTGAATAATTAAACTTTATATAAGTGGTTTGCGGTAGCCTTGAATACGTGATTATTTTTAATTTTCTTTATAAACTGTATGAATTATTTTTATTTTAAAATACATGGATGATAAAATTTCAAATGAAGAGATATAAGAGTCCTGAACTAACTACATACAAGTTGTACAGTTGTTGTACGTTGTTTATTTATTTATGTATGTACTTATTATTTTTTTCACAGATCACCGGCATTCTCAGAAAATCATTTTTACACAATATAAAACGAAGTCGTAACTATTAAACTATTCCACGGATTTAATACACTTTTCAGTGTTAGATAGTACATACATATTACAGTACAGAAAGCCAAAAAATTCAAAGATTTGTAATGTGATGTCGTAACAAAGATATTTTTATGTGCTTAAAACGCAAACGCTGGCTAAACCTTACGAGTAAGACCAAATTAATCTATTACGGAATCGTATATCTTAAATAATATTATTAACGTATACAAACTGCCCCATATTAGTATCTACAGTGCACCCGTGCGAAGCTGGGGCGGGTCAATAGCATTATATAAATCGAATAACCCACAAGTCCAGAGTTTTTAGCGGGATCTTGGAATATCATGTTGTAGTTTAATATTTTATTCATAATATTGGGTTAATTGGCTCTATATTTATTATAGTTTTGCCCGTGACTTCTTCTGCGTGGAACCTGATGTACTAAACAGTGACTAATAAAGAAATATGAATGTATTGCATCTAATTACTATCTATTTCTCTCGTACTTAAGTCGCATCGTCATTAAAATTACGATAGCTTTTGATAGACCAAACCGATTTTGATTAACCAAAGACTAAATATTACTCGAAGGTATGCTTTATGGTTTTATCATGAACGCAGTACTTTAGCATCGATGCAAATTTATTTATTTAGAAACACCAACAAGATTTACACTAGAATAGTACATAACATGCATTTTTAATGACTCTATATAAGTGCAATCTTAATTATAGGTGTTTACGTATTTATTATATTCTACAGCAAATCACTTATGTAAATGAGAAAGCTAAAACAAAAACAATAAAAAAAGAAAAAGTAAAAACACTAACCATACATTCCAATTTTCTTTTTATTTTAAGTTACTTAAATAAATTTGTTTATACTGGCTGAGACTATTTGTGAATATATCTAGATTAGAGCTTTTAGATTTAGAATTATAAAGTGATATCATTCTATTCAGTGAAGAGTAAAGGCCTAAATTTGTTCGAAAATACTTCGTAGCAAATATATTAAAACGTGAGGCTCTAGGCAGCCTCTCAGGAACCGTTATATCAACTCTGCTTAGTAGTTCAGGTGCATCCAAGATTCCATTCATTAGTTTGTACAGAAAAGTGAGATCAAGTAATCCTCTGCGATCTTTTAAAGTGTCTAAATATCACATACTAGACGGTGTATACGGATCCAATACGTTTTTTAAATCGCGCCGAATAGTATATGGGTCATCAGCAACTTCTTTAGGATTTTAACCGACTATACGAGTATAAACCCTCAGTGCTTACTTACACTATATAAGACACTTGTGATGAAAATTTCAAGGTATAAATTATTTATCTGTTAATAAAATTGTACTACACAGATATAAAGCGTATATGATGTATTTTATGTTTTGCTTTTTTCTGATAATAGCAACGCGGTAGTCATTCTACCAGGTACTGCTAAAGCAGTGACGTGACAACGCTCCCACACCCTACAGTGATTTATATTCTGTCACAGACCGTATGTCGCAGAGATTTCAAAGACTGGCATACAGCCTTGACTTTTATCACTATATACCTTGCCAAATCTATGAATGTTTTAATTTATCAAGCCCATAAGATAACAGGGATTTATGCAAAGACCACAGAACCTGCAATCCTAAAGCGAATGGTTTAAATTTTGCGATTGATCTTGTCTCGCTTGGTTGAATGTGTAGATTTGTACGTAAACGTAATATTTTTGAAGGCATCTGTTAAAGATCATGAATATGAAACTTTTAGAAAACTTTTGTCCTTGTTTGGATTTACCTCAGGAGCAATCCGACCGTTATCTATGTAATTTTGTAAACGAGGTTAACTACAATTAACAGGTTGTAATGATTCTCAAAATAAATGGTAAAACAATAATTACAAAATAAATCCAATTATTATTTATTAACAAACTATTGATGTTAGAAGAAAATAAATATACTGCATAATAGATGCATGCACAGTCGTTAGGATATCACTGATTTTTAACTTAATCTTATGACAAACGTTTAAGATATATATGAATGCAGGAATGTTAGAAACCATAAATGCGCAATGTCAACTCCATGGTTTAATGATTTTTGTAAAATAATATAATATCTAGACTATGTTCTTCCGTAATAATAACTATTATTAGATACCTGAATTCGTCAAATCAAAAATAAATTCCACTTCTGATATTAGATATCAAAAGTGGATTTATAAAATATTATTTATAAAAGCCTCTCTATAGGTAGGCCCGGCGGTTACTTTCTGCCAGATAACCCGTCTCGGCCCCCCTCGGCATCTGCTCAAGCCTAGGTCCGTTCCCTCGGCGTGGAGCCCTTGAGTACGCTGCTCGCGCGATACAGTGACACAAAATCTTACATCACTGCGACAACATTACTCATATCACCTCCACACACGTGCACGCATACACGCTTACACATGCAAGTGGAAGGGTTTTATTTTTTTTTCCCTTATCAAACTGAAATAGTTTAGAGTATTATCCGATACAAAATATATATATGGGTTGTTGAGGTATGTATGCTTGGTACACATATATGTTTCAACAACTCATATATGTATGAATCGTTAGATTAGCTTAGGTTCGTGGCTTCGGGAGCTGTTCGACCGGTGTCTTTCGGTCGGGCAGTTCCCGAAGCCCTGGAAGCTTGGGCGGTTCTGCCTTATGGAAAAGGCAGGCCGCCCTCCGGACTGCGCGTCCGCGTATAGGCCCCTCGTCCTGCTGGACGACGCCGGGAAAGTGCTGGAGAGGATTATCTCCTCCCGGGTCGTCCAGCACCTAGAGGGCGTAGGGCCTAATCTGGCGGACGCGCAGTATGGCTTCCGGGCAGGGCGTTCCACGGTGGACGCCCTGTGCCTCCTGAAGTCGCTGTCGGCAGAGGCGACCTCCCAGGGGGAGAGGGTTTTGGCGGTGTCCCTTGACATCGCCAACGCCTTCAACACCCTGCCGCATGGGGTCATACGGAATGCGCTCCGATATTTCGGAGTGCCCCCCTACCTGCGGCGGGTGCTGGAGGCGTACCTCGAAGATAGGGAGGTTGCCTACGTAGACGGCGACGGGCGTATGGTGCGGCGGGCCACAAGGCGAGGGGTTCCACAGGGGTCGGTCTTGGGGCCGCTCCTGTGGAACATGGGCTACGACTGGGTGCTCCGCGGCGTGCTCCCATACGGAGCACGCCTCATCTGTTACGCGGACGATACCCTAGTCGTAGCCCGGAGGGGGGAATGGAAGGAAGTGGAGCGCCTGGCAACGATGGCCACAACCCGGGCGCATAAGGAGGTTGGGCCTCAGGGTGGCCCTCGAGAAGATCGAGGCCCTACTCTTTCATGGGCCTCGGCGGGGGCCACCTCCTGGGGCTCACATTGTGGTGGAGGGAGCCCGGATCAGGGTGGGGACCCAGATGAAAATATCTGGGCCTCACCCTGGACGGGCGCTGGCGGTTTGAGCCCCACTTTGCGGGGCCACAGATCCTGTGTTGTGTGTGATAAGCTGGTGATTGAATGGTGGTAGGGCTTTTTCTAAGCTCGCCTGTCTACCTACCACGCTCAAGTTACAAGTCTATTACAAAGCAGCTATATGTGTATTCCGACAGTTGTACTTGAAAGCTATTCCTTCCCCTAGGTTTAACGTGTTTACCATCTTGGACTGCATCGCCATTTAAAATGAAGTGAGACTGTGGTAAAACGCTAAAACCTACAAAGGTATAAAATACTTAGTTTTGTCTATAATTACTCATATTATCGTTTCTATTATATAGTTTATCATTTTGCTCTTGAGTCTTTAAGTCTTTTTAAAGTTTTATGTAAAGAAAATGTATCGTTTCCATTAGTTTAATTTATGTTTATTTGTCTATAAAGAAGTCTATGACATAATATTGTATAGTATATTCCTGAATCGACAAATAAGACTTATATGTATACCCAATTTGTAGAATGAAAAGGGGATGAAGAGTTCGCAGCTCGAATTTGACTGCGGACGTGTGCGATCCGATACGCTTTCAGTGACAAGTGAACAAATTTTCACATACAGATTTATGGGTAATGTTGTTGTTATACTTCCTATCATTATGCTTTTAGTTATTGTGGTATGAATATGAATTTGACTATATAGCAAGTATATATGGTCGCTCATGGATAGGGATCGGGTTTCTGCCTCCTTGTCCAGAATCAATTTTCAATAGAAATGCATTTTGTTATTTATTTCTATATTACATATATAAGATACATATTTTAGCACACGCACACATAATTATATAACATAAGATAAATATAAAAAAGGTAAATTTTATATGCGATGATAAGGTATCTTGTAGTAATTAGCACCTGGAGAATCTTCGACAAGGCTTGTGTTGAACTTTGTGCTGTAATGATATAAAATACAGTTGTTGTTGCACGTGGTTCCAAATAACCTTATTAGTTTTACAAGGTTTGCTGTAAGATTTGGTAAAAGTATGTTGGTCTCCGTGATTCAGTTGGTATACGTATGTAGTAGATTCAATTCTTTGGGTGCTTCATACTGATCTGATTACTACCCTTGTCTTGAAGTATCAATATTAAATTATAATTGATGTTAAATTATACAATCATATTATAATTCCGCTTTTTTGTAGATTTTCCATCTGAAACAAGCAATGCGTCGGTTAAACGCATTTGTGTAGCAGTAAAGAAAATAATTAAAATGAATACTCCTCATTCTAAATTAAAAGGAAGAGATTTCGGGGGTGGTCTGATCACGTCTGCTAAATTTGGCCCCACATGATCTAAGTGCTGGACGACCCGGAAGGAGATGATTCTCTCTAACGCCTTCTCGGCGTCGTCCATCAGGACGTGGGGCCGACACGCAGGCGCGCAGTCCCGAGGACGCCCCCCTTCGCTATCAGGCAGAGCCGCCCATGTTTCCAGGGCTTCGGGTACTATCCGACCGACAGACACCGGTCGAACAGCTCCCGAAGCCACTCCCCTAGATGGTCTAGCGTTAGGCCGAGCACCAGTCTCGGGACCCCACCAAAGCCGGCTGCTTCCTGCCGGCTCTCTCCCCATCTCCTCCTCCGTTATTTGGGAAGGACCTTTGAACATCTTCTCAACTTCTAACCGAGCGGAGGCATGGAGGGAGTTGGTAGCAGTGGAGGGTCGGGGAATAATTCTCCCACGATCCCGCCACCACTTCCGGCCGGAGGGTCTCCGTCACCGGGAGCGCCAAGGACCGTAACTTCTTCCGTACGATCCTAACGATTCCCCTCCAGCGCTTGGAGCAGCTCCTCCCATGCCACTTCTTTTGCCCGACTGATGGCAGCCTGTAGGGCGTTTCTACACTCCCTGTAGCTACCATACAGCCAGGTCTCCACCTCAGGATCCTCATGTTGCCTCCAGTAGCTGCGCCCGAAGAGACATCCTCCCCTTTCACGGCCCGCGCCTGGACGATGGCCGCCTCTTCCGCTAATTCCCGGTTTAGGCGGCTCACCGCTCAGCAGGAGAATTTCACGTCCCTCCGGGGGCGGTTCCCATTCTGGCTTGGGTCGTAATGAAACACCTTACGCTTGGTTAGAGTATTATGTATTTGGGATTTAATATCCGAGTACTTAAAGGTTTGTCCATCACAACACCGGAAAGTAGTATGTTAAATTGTTGCCAAATATAATGTAAAATGTGTTTCGCCAACGTACTTATTTATATCAAAAATAAATTTTCTACTATATTTTTTATCTCACGGAAGTATGTAAGGTACTGGAGTTATAATTTTGAGTTTGGGAAAATTATAATTTGTATCAAAAGTTTTTTAGTAAAGGTTGGTGGAGTAAGCGTTAAAACAGTAGGTATATAATATAGTACATACATACTCTATACATATAATAAAAATAAAGTATATGTATGTAACATTAAATAAACAAATTTTAATGATTGGATATGAAAGTATACTCGCTACTGATAACAAAAATGTAACTTAATTTTTTTTTATTTGTCTGTCTGTTTGTTGTGGGTAATCTCCGAAACGGCAGAACCGATTTTATCGTGGATTTCACTGGCAGATAGCTGAAATTACTGCAGGTAACATAGGCTACTTTATTATAAGAAGTTGCGATCCTGGGCGCCTCCGGCGACGGAGACCCTCCCACCGGAGGTGGTAGCGAGGGTCGTGGGAGAATTATTCCCCGACCCTCCGATGCTACCGGCTCCTTCCATGCCTCCGCCTCGGGGGGTAGTCGAGGAGGTGCTCGACGGGCCTCCCCCTCCGATAACGGAGGAGGAAATGGGGCGGGCCGTGGAACGCCTCCTCAACCGGCGAAGAGCGCCCGGCCCTGATGGGGTCCCGGGTCGGGTGCTCGGCCTTGCCTTGGGCCACCTAGGGGGGTGGCTTCGGGAGCTGTTCGACCGGTGTCTTACGGTCGGACAATTCCCGAAGCCTTGGAAGCTTGGGCGGCTTTGCCTCATAGAAAAGGCGGGCCGCCCCCTGGATTGCGCGTCCACGTATCGGCCCCTCGTCCTGCTGGACGACGCCGGGAAGGTGTTGGAGAGGGTTATCTCCTCCCGGGTCGTCCAGCTTACAGATGATTGGTTTGCGTGTGACAGAGATTAAACCCAGAAACGGATTATTTTGAAGTAATATGTTAGACCAAGTTAAAGTCCATTCGTGGGTGCAGAGTTACAAATTATGATGAAATGATTAATTCTCCTATTTGTTTGGTTAGTACTTGGAATTTTATATTTAGTCGTTTATCTTAAAATATCTAGGTGGTAGAGCCACGCTGAACCTATTACTAGTTTCAACATGAATGGGTCAACTCGCCCGGGGTAGTAAGAGGGTGGTCTTACAGAAAACCGATGTTAAGTAACAGGGCTTGCATTATTGCGTATCATTCGGGCAATGAGAGCGCTGGTGGCCCATCTCCCATCCCCCCACAGGCTGGCAACACACCAGCGACTCCCTGGTGTTGCTATTGTCTACGGATGGCGGTGAACATTTACCATCAGGTGACCTGCATGTTGAAAAAATAGTAAATAAATGTTTTTACTAGAATGATATATATTTTTTATGATATTGGTAACCATTGATTTATTCAGTATTGTGATATTAATAACAAAACCCAATAAAACAACCTTCCGAATATCTTATTTCCATACATCTATTTATCAAAGTTCTTGTAAACTTCGACAGCACACGAACCAGAGTAGTCGCCAAAGTTCCATGTCCAATATATTTTTTATACCTGTAAATGAAATTCGTCCTTAGGGTGTATACATTTAAGGTGTCTTTTTTGTTTTGTAAATACTGTCATCAACGCGTTACATTTTTCTTTTCAGTGTACTTTGGACAACGTGTGACTAATACATACTGGTTTTAAGATTGTCAAACTTCTTTGGCTCGTCTCATATAATTTGTTGGTTCTACTAGTTCTTGTTTGTTGATTCCTTTATAATGCATATTTTATTCCAACCGGATTTTTGAAGTGAAAACTTCTTGGTGAAAACGCGTTGTGCGGCGTGGGGGGAGCAGCGCCGCCTTCTGGCGGCGGCGGTAGGACCGGACTTATCGCTGCCGAGCGTGGTTTCGGCCATGCTCGGCAGCGAACAGGCGTGGCGAGCGATGGCCTCCTTCTGCGAGGAGGTCATTTTGCAGAAGGAGGAGGCGGAGAGGGCCCGCGAGGCAGACCCTCAAAGTGGCCGTCTCCGCCAAAGGAGGACAGGCAGGAGGAGAAGGCGCTTCGCCCAACTCCTCCTGCCACCGTAGCCGGACCTGAGGGGATGGGCCGGGGGGCCCATCTCCTCATTGCACGGGTTCGGTGGACGAGGGGGGGCAGCTGGTGTGTACCCGGTCTGTCCCTCTATAGGTAGGAGCCCGGCGGTCACCTTCCGCCGGGCGGACCGTGGGGGCGGCTCTACAAGGTTGATTAGCTTGTTCGATCCCTTGCCGCCCCCCACAAAACGGTCTGTCGGTACACCGTGGGGTTTTAGTCCGTGCGACTCGGATATAACCCACCCTCTCCCCCGGGAGGGTGGCGTATCCATAAGGGATAAAAAAAAGGCTACTTTATTATAAACTAGCTGTAGCATTTCTAATTATATTATAATTCGCGATCGCAGGGCAATGCATTTTCGGTTTTAATAACGTTTCCTGTACGAGGAAAATATCTATTTGTTTAGCGCGCAAAAAGGCAGCTACTAGATCGCACTGAGTTTTAAGATTTTTAGCATTAAAAAATGAGAGAGATATACCGTGTGGTTTAACTGTTGGCGACGCACACGAAGTGTAGCTTATACATAGTTTTGTTTTGTCACCCGCGGGGGTGGCACCTTAATCTATTTCAAACGCTCGCTATATTGCATGCCGGTAGATCCGTCCGCTCTATCTAAAATGGAAGTGCAAGTGTGCAGACTAGGGATGACCGGTCATCCGTTCATTATAATAAATAGTATCCGCGGATCTCTCGTCGAATAAAGAATTATTAAAATCCGACTTAGAAGCGTTGTTCGAATTAGGAGACTCCGTCATTATAGCGGGGGACCTCAACAGCGGGAACGTCATCTGGAATAGTCCAACTACTTCTCGTAACGAGAAGATACTGGACAAACTAGGCGACGATCTAGCTTTTGACGTCATAGCCCCTCCGGAACCCACTCACTATCAAGATAATTGTCGACCGACAATGTTAGACGTCACTCTTTTTAAAAATGTCACGCTTCGGTTACGACTCATACAAGTCGTACACAAACTTGACTCAGATCACTGCTCAGCAATATTACTATTAGGATCGATCTCGGATGCCACCCCTCCGTCGGTCAGGGTGGCCGATTACGCGAAACTCACGCGTTATTTCAAAGATAATCCAACGTCTTTAAGCTTAGACAGGATCCCGGACGTGTTGGTGTCGAAAGCCGATGCGGATCCGGCTATCGATTCCCTGGTCTATCTTCAGGCCGCCATCAGGAAGACCTCGAAGGAGGTAAAAGTGGTGAATGATCGCCGTTTTATACTCCCGGACGACGTGAGAGCGTTGATCACGGAAAAGAACGCCGCGACTCGAGCTCACAGTCGATGTACTTAGAGTATTCACATATCTAATGTACACGTTACATGTAGTAGTAGATAACGTGCGCATCGTAGTTACAAATGTTTTTGAAAAAGCATTTCTGTAATGTACACACATACTTACAATTTTACATTTCTTTAATACATTTTAGAAAAGCGCGTGTGTACCCGCAGTTATCAGCTTATAAAGTCTTTCCCAGAGACGCGACAGCGATGTGTTTTTATTACAACACATGCAAGTAAAATACACACAGATAATGCAGACAGTCGACACAGTACAGTTGAAGGTAAAAAAGACTTGAGACATCCAAGCCAACCTCACCTGCACGTGGTGCACCCTGCTGAATAACGAACGAGGCAATGGCGAAAGCGCGGTGGTAGTGTTTTACAGCCTCGCCGCATTCTGGCGGCGGCGGTGGAAACGGACTTATGACTACGGAGCATGGCCGAAAGCACGCTTGGCAGTGAACAGGCTTGTCGAGCGATGGCCTCCTTCTGCGAGGAGGTCGTCTCGCAAAAGGAGGAGGCGGAGAGAGCCCGCGAGGCAGACCCTCAAAGTGGCCCTCTCCACCAAAGGAGGACAGGCGGGAGGAGGCGGCGCTTTGCCCAATTCCTCCCGCCACCGAAGCCGGACCTGAGGGGATGGGCTGGGGGGCCCATCTCCTCATTGCACAGGCTCGGCGGACGAGGGGGGGCAGCCGGTGTGTACCCGGTCTGTCCGTCTATATGTAGGAGCCCGGCGGCCACCTTCCGCTACAAGGTTGATTAGCTTGAACGATCCCTTGCCGCCCCCACAAAACGGTCTGTCGGTACATCGTGGGGTTTTAGTCCGTACGACTCGGACATAACCCACCCTCTCCCCGGGAGGGTGGCGTATCCATAAGGGATTTCCCCACGTTCAAAAAAAAGGGTAGTACAGCCTGACTGGGTCACAACCA
This sequence comes from Antheraea pernyi, assembly GCA_015888305.1. Lineage (NCBI taxonomy): Eukaryota > Metazoa > Arthropoda > Insecta > Lepidoptera > Saturniidae > Antheraea > Antheraea pernyi. The sequence continues at coordinate 313,637 of MU159058.1, read as the reverse complement.
CCATGTATATGGCGAAAAAGCCCGTCAGAGTGATTCGCTTCTGCGGGTCGCGTTTTGGGATCAGCCTGTGCATATCCAGCTTTTCGCAGGCCGGCATGACAGCGGTGACCGGCGATGGACAGTGTGTCACTCGGTGGTCGCCATTGTTTTTGGATTGTACTGTACTTACCATCACGCACAGCGCAGTCATTTTGCTGTGCTACAATAAAAAAAGAACCAGTGAGGCTATGAAGGCTCGCCTGGCGAACAATGTATAGTCAGTTTGAAGAAAAAATCAACGGGCTATTCTCAGAGTAAAGACTCTGGAGGCCTGTTAGTCTTTTACTAAAGTGACATGGGCATCGGATCTACTTTCAAACAATGTTAACACGTGAACGGTTTATTTATTTATTTTTATGACCACGTCTCGACATATATGTCTATCTCCCAAGGATAATCAACAGTCATTACTTCTATATGTAAAATATTATTGATAAATAACTGGTTATTTGTGATTTTAGCAATATATTACTAACTAGCTATGGCCGCGACTCCATCCGCGTGGAACCTAATGTAAAAACAGTGACTAATAAAATCATCTGAATGTATTAAGTCCATCAACTTATCTACTTTTCTCTTGTACTTAAGTCTCGTCGTCATTAAAGTAACAATAACTTTTGATAGTGTGAACTGATTTTTATGAAATCAAGACTAAATGTTAGGTACTCGAGGATATGCTTTTTGATTTTCTTGAGGTTTTATCGTTAACGCGGTGCTTTAGCAGTGCTATGTGTTCAAACAAACAGATAGACAGACAGACATTTCTAAAAAATGATTTGGCCATCACGTAGATGATTTTACCAACTTCAAATTACGTGCAATAAAGTTTAGTTTATATAATCGCTGAAAACTGATCTAAATCTAATGATAGGGGGCAAACGAACTGGTGGGTCACTTGATGTTAAGTGATCACCACCGTCCATAGACAATAGATACCATTGATACCAGGGAAGTCGTAAGTATGTTGCCATCCTGTGTTTGGGGGGAGGGGAAACGAGGTGAGTCTACGGCGCTCTCACTGACCGAACTAAATGCAACAATGCAATCACTTGTACTTCACGTGGGTGTTTCTGTGGGTCGGGTGGTAGTATTACGAGCGAGTATATTCATATTGAAACCAGTAATAACTTCAGCGTGGCTCTACCACCTATATGCCAGTCGTGTCATAACAACCGACATTTCTAAAATACTGCCATGTAAAACTTAGCGACAATCATGATGCAATCTAAACAGAACGAAGATTACACATAAATTGTTAAATCGGCAGTAAGAGGTGATGTACAAATAACGCATCCACTATAGAAACGAAAGTAGATCTCATGAGGCACAGGTCAATAGACTGTTGCCAGTATAAACTTTAAAATAATGGTGATTTATTCCAAAATTTCCAAAAATAACAAATTGTGTATTGTAAAATCATAGTTTTTATGTGAAATATATGTACATATATATATGTTTCATTTGCACAAACTTTTCTTATTACTAAGCTCATTCACAATTTAAGATATCGTAAAATAAAAAAAGCAAATAGATTTACGCCATGTTGAGATCCGGGTCTTAAAAAATCAGCCGAGGGTGTAAAGTTAACCTGCATGTTATCTTCTTCTATACATATAATTAATGTAAATTTTTCGTAACAAAATTGTTGCAGGGGTCTAGGAATAATTATAAAATACATTTCAATCGTTTTTAGAAATATCTGTGTGCCTGTATGTATGAACACGCATCACTGCGAAAGTATTGGGTTCATAAACTTTCGTAAAGCATATCCTCGGGAGTAACTCAGTGTTTGTTTTATTAAAATCGGTCCGTTCTATCAAAAGTTATTATAGTTTTAATGACTACACGGCGTAAGTACGAGAGAAAAATAGATAAGTACACGGACTTTATACATGTAGATGTCTTTCTTAGCAGTGATTAAGAAATTTTACATTATCTTACACGCAGATGAAAGCGCGTCACAGCTAGTAATTTAATAAAAGGCTTTTCGAAAACATTATATTTAACACACAACAGTAACGTTTTATGTTGTTTCTTAACTGATTTTTTTTTATTTTTTTAGTGGACTTTTTGTTATCCAAACATGCATCGTATGTCAAACATCTTTGTGTAATCAATAAAATCACAAATTAAAAAAAATGAAGCATTCCTATAATTAAATCTAAGCATAAGCAGTTTATTGTTACTATTTCTTTTTCACTTTTAATTGAATACGCATTATACCTCATGAAATTGAAGAACATTCAAATGAGCTTGATTATTGTAGTCATTGAAATGTATTGTTCAACAGACCTACTTAGTTAACTGGGATTTTTTTCGTTAATATTTATATTATCCCTTCTGGCACTGCTGAATATTCTCGTATATTCTCTGCATCTCAATCTCTACCATCAGTTCCTGTTCGGGATTACGAAAAATATCATTTAGGTATATATAATATTACATATTATTCATATCAGAACATATAGAAAATATAGATAGAGCGTTTAGTATATAAGTGATTGAAAATAAAGAAATTATATCGTAAATGAAAACTACTTGGTTCTGTAAAGTAAAATTTCTAAAAGGCTAACAGAGAGAAAGAAAGTACTGTTAAAAATCGGGATAGATGGATGAGCTCTATAGAATAAGAGAAGATAATAAATATTTCATAATCATGTATTATTTGGATCCATATTTTGTAATATTGTTGGACTTTTACATAATATACTTTGGTTATTATGCACAAGTGAAAATTGAATGGAAAATATAATACCACGGAGCATGGATTCTGACATGCCACAAAAATTCCCTGGAAGTTTCTAACAAGGCGGCCACCATCTTGTTAGTTCATTGAAATGTTCGCAAGAAACTAATAATATAGTTATCTACTTGACAATGGCAGTAATAATCTACTAAAATATTGTTTGCCAAAAACGCAATTAAAAATAAATATATGGCAGTGAATTGCTCTGCGAGATGTAAGGCGCCCAATATCGTTTCACAAGTATGTAAAGCTTACATCGCACACTTGCGAATATGTAAAAAGTTGGTCATTCATTATTTTCAAAAAGTTGTCATTACCTATTGTAAACTGATTATATATATCAGATGTATATTATATTATATATTAGATATAGCAGGTAGACTTTACTTGAAATTCAGCATAATCTGTTATATGGTTTAAGGTAAATACTTGTAAAAAATGTGTCATATTCTAAAGGGCTTTTAGCAAATTTTGGTTGAAATATAGTGCAAAATGTGATGAAATCTTATTGCTAGCATTGATAAGCTTAGAAGCGGAGTGGCGCAGTGGAAGCGTGCTGGGCCCATAACCTATAAATGATACCCAATGATAGGTTGATAACAACTAACTATTTATTTAAAAAAAGGGTACAGACAGAATAATCATAGATGGCGCTACTTAGTTACATTTTGTTACATACTTAACATATTCTAATAAGTAACTTTCGTTAGGTCAAGTACTTAGTTGCCGAAATTACCCTGAAATTTGGTGTATTGTTAGTGTTGCGAATATATTGCTGTGGTAATTCCTTATCTTTGTTCAGACGCGTATGGCCACGATTTCCGGCCTTATACCGGGCTGCATAACTACAACCACAGCAATATATTCGCAACACTAACAATACACCAAATTTCAGGGTAATTTCGGGCCGGAAATCGTGGCCATACGCGTCTGAACAAAGATAAGGAATTACTACATCGGCATAACTGGGTGGTCGTCCGGTCTGCATAACACAGTCGATGATATAGTGTATTTAGTTTTTAAGTTAGTCTTGTAAGAGCTGTGAGTTGTATTGGACAACCTAATAAATTGTACTTTCTTTTTAAAAAGCTCCTTGAAGTATACCGAGTTTTGACTGGCGCAGCCGGTAGGATTCCGTGCGTATAGTACGTCGTAAACTTAAAAGTCAGTTACGCGAATCGAAAAGTACTGTGCCGCTTCGCACTTGCACGGAAAAACTACGAACAAATAAATTCGTCAATTTCGAGTAAACTCTACCAACAAGACTCAGTGAAAAATCAAGGCCGCCTAGCTACAGTGGAAGGATGGGTTCGAGTGCACTGTGAGTAGACCCTTTCACGTCCATCTTTTTCCCATCTATTTTTATTGGCTAGAGAAATCGTTATTTGATTTTCCTTATTTCACTTTTGTGCATCTGACACGTTATAATTATTAAGTAATTACATTAAGATATATTTTAAGAACATGGAGCACGTACGTGCAATTCCAAAAGATTTATTATGCCTCATACCTAAATTTGAGGGGGAGGAAGGCTTACTGAATTTATTTATTAGGAAAGCGCAATATATTTTTAGAGCGTTTTCTGATGCAAATAGTGCAACGCAAACATTATATGTATTTCACGCTATTAGTAGCCGATTAACAGGTAGAGCTGCAATTTTATTGAGCGAAAGGGAGGATATTACGTCCTGGGAGGTACCATCAACTCGAAGTTGAGGAGCAGGATAGACATAAAACCGCGTTCACTACACAATCTGGTCACTTTGAATTTAAGCGTTTACCTTTCGGACTTAAGACAGCTCCAGCTACATTCCAAAGGGCGATGGATAGTGTGTTAAGGGGACTCCAAGGCATACACTGTCTCGTTTATCTTGATGACATAATAGTGTTTTCTACTAGTTTACAACAACATTTAGATAGGTTACGAATGGTCTTTGATCGTCTCAGAGAAACGAACCTCAAAGCGACATTAGACAAATGCGAATTCTTCCGAAAAGAAGTGTTATATCTAGGTCATATGATTACTAAAGAAGGATTAAAACCAAACGATGAAAAGATACAAGCAGTTTTAAACTTTCCTATTCCTAAAACACCAACACAAATTAAAAGCTTTTTAGGTTTGGTGGGATATTATCGTAAATTTATAAAAGACTTTGCTAAAATAACACAACCCTTAACAAACTGCCTAAAAAAAAGAAATAAAGTTGAAATTACCGATCAGTTTATAAGAGCTTTCGAACAATGCAAAGAACTTCTGGTAAATGCCCCCATATTACAATTTCCAGATTTTTCTAAACCATTTATCTTGACCACAGATGCATCCAACTATGCATTAGGCGCTGTACTATCTCAAGGGTCAATTGGGGTAGACAAACCTATAGCATATGCCAGTAGAACACTAAATGATGCAGAAACTAGGTATAGCACTATTGAAAAGGAATTATTAGCGATAATATGGGCCGTTAAATACTTTAGACCTTATCTGTATGGCAGAAAATTCATGATATACACTGACCATAGACCATTAAGATGGTTAAACTCTATTAACGAACCTAATAGTAAACTCACTCGATGGAAATTGCGGTTAGCCGAATTTGATTATGATATAGTTTATAAAAATGGGAAACAAAATTGTGTTGCGGATGCTCTATCACGAATTAAATTGAATGCATTAGGAAATAGCGACAAAGATTCTATGAAGGTAAACGTTGATAGTAATGAGAAATTGCAGGAACATATAGATGAAGTGATAAGGGAAATTGAACGATTGCAAAGTAATGATGATAAGTTAAGAACGAATAAGCGAGCCGAAAGTCCTATTGAAATATCGTCAGATTCAGAGAGAACATTAACTGCATCCCCTTTAAATCAACCTCGATCACCGTTTTCTTTACCCTCTCCAACTAGCAGCACAATCTCAACATCTGAGGTACCACAGTTATCACACACGTTTACAGAACATTCTGCATTCGAGACAGATACCGTAGGTATACCCATTCTAGATGAAGCAATAGACACAAAACCGCTTCAAATACTCGTATACACTTGGCATAGGGATGAGATAGCGGTTAAAGACATATCGAGACCAAAGCAAAAGGTACTGGAGGTCCACCTACCTTTAAATAAACCCGACTTGGTGAGACAATTTTTGAAGGAATACATTAAACCTAAAATAAAACATTTCATTTATTATGAACACGACACACATCGCAAACAATTTGCAGAAGCAACTGTTTCTTTGTTCAAAAAAGATTCCGTTAACATCTTTGAATGCAAACGAAGGGTAGTTTACGTAGATAACGAAGAGGAACAACGGGAACTAGTATTAAAATACCACATAGGGAAGACATGTCACCGTGGTATAAAGGAAACGTTAATGCATATTAAACGCACATACTTTTGGAATAATATGGACGTGATTGTAGCAACTGTCATAAACTCTTGCGTAGCTTGCAAAACTATGAAATACGATCGTAAACCCATAAAACCAGAATTGCAATTAACACAGACACAAAACCGACCATTTCAGGAAATTTTCATTGATGTTTTCACCATAGAGGGAAATTTATACCTCACCATAATCGATGCATTCAGTAAGCTAGGTCAAGCTATGGAAATTAACAGTAAGACCACACCAGAGATAATAAGGGCCCTCATTAAGTATTTTTCTATATACGGTGTACCACGAAAAATAAGCGCGGATTCGGGTACGGAGTTTAACAACTTGCTTCTAAAAGAAACACTTAGCTTTTACAAAATTAACTTACATATTGGAACTCCACATAACCATAATTCCATGGGACTTGTGGAACGGTTCCACTCCACCCTTATAGAAATATACCGTTTAGCAAAATATGAACACAAATTTACTGATGCGGCGTCTGTTATGACATACGCAGTTATGTCATACAACCAGACTATACATTCGACGACAGGCCTTACTCCTTTTGAGGTAGCTTTTGGCCATACCGACTTAACAAGTACCTTCGACGTCGAATTTAACAAAGATTATACGCAACATTTACTACAGGACCACAAAAAGCGAACAAAATACTTATATGAGTATCTGACTGACAAAATCATAGGTAAAAAGGAAAATATTAGAGGAAAACGTGGGGGTGAAAGGGATTTTAATGTTAAGGAAGGAAATACAGTATTTATAAAAGGTGTGAATGCAAGAAGAAGTAAAGATAAAGCACGATACGTAAAGGCAGAAGTCACAGGCGATGTAGTTAGGAATATAGTGCCCGTTAGGGTACACGGTCGTAACACTAAAGCTCCTATTAAGGACATAAAACGCCCTTCGCAGGTTCGTCGTGTCCCTGATGCTGATAGCCAGCAGCCGGGCCCTTCTACTTCAACTGGTTAATAATAACCCAGGAATGCTTCCTGTCAAGGAAGGGCAAGCTCTTATTAGAGATGATAAGTGGAGTATTGTTAAGATTTTAGACTTAAGTTTAATTCGTGATGACTTAGAAGCCAATGTAAACCGGTATGCTAGCCTAAACTCACACATGGTACATTATTTCGGAACTAAATCATTACCTTCAGATATTAGCGACGTAAAGATACAGACAGACTTTATCAAAAATATTACATTACAAAAATTAAATCAAATATTACCACTACAAAAACACAAACGAGGAATTCTAAATCCCATTGGGTCTCTGGTTAAGTTAATTACAGGAAATTTAGATAATGACGATGCAGTTAAATTTGACACGTTAATAAACGATGTAAGGTCGAAACAAGATGGAATGAATAAAAAGATAACAGTAGTCGCCGAAATGATGGAATCAGTTGTAAAAAATCTAAATGTAACCAAAAACAATTTCCTCCAGTTCGATAGAGAAATTTGGGAAATTAAAAAACAAATTAATGATACAAAGATCTATCAAAATGGCCCTAAAGCCTCTAATATGTATAATCTATTTTTGCATAATTTCCAAACTCTATATATAACACTGGATGAGATTGAAACAGCTATATCTCTCAGTAAATTAGGATCGCTACATCAATCAATTATTGACACTGATGAATTATTATCATTGTTAAAAATTATAGAATTAAAAAACAGGCTCGCCTTCCCCGCCAAAGCCGAAAATATTCTGAAATTGGAGAAATGTATAGAATTAAAAGTTTACGCAAAGGGAAATCAAATAACGTTTATCCTGGATATACCTCTCGTTGAACCTAATATGTATACTTATTATAAGCTTTTCCCCTTACCTATCACTAAACCTTTAAACCAGACTACCATTATATTACCTAAGTATCCTTACCTTTTGATGAAAGGTTCGAAAACAGTATCGCTCCTTAACCCATGCCAAGAGATCGACGAGTTGCTATTCATATGTGAAGAAAACCACTCACCTCTATTAATTAAAGATAACTGCGTGATCAGCCTAATGAACTTCGATACTAATACGAGTTACTGCCAACCAATATCGGTAGAGTTTAATGAAGTAAAAATTGAAAAGATACAAACCAACCGATGGATACTCTATACTAGATCTACCTTACTACTCACCAAACAGTGTAAGGACGACATCACCCATTACCATATTCAAGGAACTTATATAATTACTGCTGATGATAACTGCGAAGCTAGAATCAAAGAAGTTATATTAAGGAAACCTCAAAAACGAATAAGAACATTATCTCCACTGGCTCTACCTATCATAAACTTCCCTGAAGTTTCGCTGAACCCGATGACACCACCGCTCAACATAAGACCTGTGAATCTGGATGAATTGGACTTAAAGGATCTCCAAAGTTTATCCCATGTGTTAACAAAAAGTGTTAGTGTCGAAAGTGAAAGTGCTATTAGATATCAGAATATAAGTATCGGTACATTGGTCCTCTATGTACTTTTAGCTATAAGCATTATAATAATTTGTATGAAATATATGTGTAAGAATTATACAATGTGTCGAAACTATTGGTCTAGACAAACCTCGCCCAATAGTTCCGAAACTACGGGGGGAGGAGTTATGCAGCCCGGTATAAGGCCGGAAATCGTGGCCATACGCGTCTGAACAAAGATAAGGAATTACTACATCGGCATAACTGGGTGGTCGTCCGGTCTGCATAACACAGTCGATGATATAGTGTATTTAGTTTTTAAGTTAGTCTTGTAAGAGCTGTGAGTTGTATTGGACAACCTAATAAATTGTACTTTCTTTTTAAAAAGCTCCTTGAAGTATACCGAGTTTTGACTTTGTAAATCACCTCTATCCACAATATTTGTGTGATGTGTTCTATAAACACAAGTTCTTTCTTCTAATCGAAGTACTAAGAATAGTTGTATTGGACAACCTAATAAATTGTACTTTCTTTTTAAAAAGCTCCTTGAAGTATACCGAGTTTTGACTTTGTAAATCACCTCTATCCACAATATTTGTGTGATGTGTTCTATAAACACAAGTTCTTTCTTCTAATCGAAGTACTAAGAATTTGGCTCTCGAACAACTAAGAAATATTGAATGTATATATATTGATACAGTCAGTCAAACCGTATTACGTGCTTATTAGACTCTGTCGTGTCAATATTCCGATTAAATTCTATCGATCAAAGTCTACTCGGTGACCGCTCCGATCAGAGTCTGTTAAATTACTATTTTCTAACAAGTTTGTATCCCTTATTTAAAGGTCTCGCAGCTGTGATGGGCCGATACACGTACTCTATGCGTGTGGCCTGTATTAGATCGAAATCAGCTCGACCGAGACCCCATAGGCTACGCCCGTTTGATGAGTAACGCACATGTTCTGGTTATTTTGTGCTCTTTCCAATTGACTGTGATATTGACTTATATTTATTACACTCTGTACAAGTTAAAACAATACTTAACTCTAATAAATCGTTGTCAATGTTCATGTAAAAACTTATTGCTAACACTGTGAATTTCTACGTACTAGAACAATATGTAATATAAACTAAACCGTAATAAATTCATGTCTTTCACTTCCTATAACTATTCACTATTCTACTATTCAGTGTCTTGCATATGGCTCGCTGTCCGTAACAGTTAGAGTAGTTATAAAAAAAAGTTATATATTAATGAGTTCAATGCTATAAGAAATAACTTTCGAAATATTTTTTTGATTACAAAGCGAAATGGTATGCTGTTTCTAAGACTCAAGCTGAATTTGAATACAAGTACAAAGGCTCTATGGGCGTTACAAAACAAATAAAAATATTACGATATTACATTAGTACATACAGGTTAGTAATAACAGGATATTATATTTCTAATATATAATTAAAACTAATATTTTCTGACCTCAAACATTAGTTTTAATCTAAATTATACTTATTTCAGATATATTTATCATTAACATATTATGGCCAATTTTCTTGTAAATTTCGCCAGTATGTGTAGTTAAAATTTACTTTTTCGATTCTAGCTAATTCATGTAATGAACGTGATTGATAAATTAACCGTTATCTGCAGAAGTTTCAGTTCTGTCATGTACACTGAGTTCAACGATAATTCTTTAGAATGTTATCAGTTATTTTAAACAGCATTAAAACAATACTCAAATATTAATGGGAAAAAAGGCATCGAGTGTACAATAACACAGGACATATAGAATTGTGAATTACAGTTCCTTGGAAAGCAAATAAATAAATAAATAACGGCCAATGCTTTTGTGCTGCGAAATAAAATTTGGAGAGTGTCGACTGTAAGGGAAGATTGAGCTGAACAGTTTTTTATCTCAATGTTCTGTAAGCATTATCTACTGGCAGTACGAGACGACGGAAATTGTTCATATGCAACAGTAATTACAGTGAGGTTAAGAAAACATTATAATTTACGTACTCTGTGACAACACGCATGCGTCCAATAAAATGTTATATATGACAACTCCACTCAAAGGCCCCACTGGTAGATTCACAATGAACAAGGTATTATTTGCAGCTTTTACTTGAACTACGAATGCTTTAAGAATACTGTATAGTCTAGTTCTTTCTGAAACAAATGATATTACAGTATTTATTTATTTATTTATTCCATATACGTCCTTCACAACTGACAATGTATTAAATAAAGAAAAAAAAAATACAATGTATTCAATACGCCAATTACGAAGTACACAAATTATAACAATTTTTATTATTAGAGAGTGAACAGATTTCCTTTAACGAAAATCTAGGTACAAGTATAGGTGTGTGGGGTGCGAGTGTGTGAGTGTGTGGAGGTGTGTGTATAGAGTTTTGTTTTATAAGTGAGAGTGTATAGTATGGGTAGGTATGTTTGTGAAAGATGAGCGTATTAGTGTTAGGTATACATTGATGATGAAATTACAATTATGGCACTACTTTTTCCGGGACAGAGATTGTAGTATTTCATTTCTGTAAGAATAGCGAGAAGTACTAAATGGATCTAGTTCAGAGAATTTGCTGTTATATATGTATGGAATGCGAATAAATGGCGACATTTGCGAGTATCTACTTTTGGATGAAGGAACTGAAAATAATGGAGTATGCCTAGTGCGTCTAGAAGGTACATTAAAGTTTATCTTTTCTAATAGCTCTGGACAATCAAATTTGTTATTAACTACATCGAACAGAAATAACATATCCGTTAGTTGGCGTCTATCTTCCAAAGTATTTATTTTATGGTGTTCACATGATTCTTCATATGATAGGTTAAATGTTTTAGCTTTATAATTGAGGTGTTTAATAAATTTGCGTTGAATTACTTCCATATTATCAATATAACTTTTAAAAAAAGGTCTCCAAATCAAATTAGCAAATTCTAATACGCTTCTAACATAGCTAAAATAAAGCACCTTAAGACATTGAGGATCCTTGAATGGTTTACTGTTACGTATTACAAATCCAAGGGATTTATAAGCTTTACTAATAATATGGTTTATATGTCCACTAAATGTGAATTTGCTGTCAAGAATGACGCCTAAGTCTCTTACTTGTGATGTTCTGGGAATGGTCTCATTGCAGAGGTGGTAGTCGTAACTGATAGGGGACTTTTTCCTAGTGAAACTTATTGTTTGACACTTCTGGGTGTTAACATTTATTTTGTTAGCTTGATAATAAGCTGTTAGTCGATTTAAATCAGATTGGAGCAGTAGACAGTCGGCAAAATTGTCTATTCGACGAAAAATTTTTTTGTCGTCCGCATATAGAAGATTATTTGAGTGGTGAAAGCAATCTGCTATATCAAAAAGGTAAATATTGTAAAGTAGTGGCGATAACAAGGACCCCTGAGGCACGCCCAAAGTGATATCAACAAAGTCTGATATGTATCCGCCCATCACTACTGCTTGACACCTATTTCTTAAGTAAGATTCTAGCCAGCGCAAGAAATTGCCCTTTATTCCGATTGCTTGTAATTTTGAAATTAAGATGTGATAATTTACTCGGTCAAATGCTTTTTCAAAATCTGTATAAATTACATCTATTTGCGCATCCCTCATGTTAGAAACAACATATTCACTTAGACTTAAAAGATTGGTAATGACAGAACGTGACTTGACAAAACCATGTTGTGATGATGGAATGCAGTGTTGCGAAACTGCATAAATATGCTCATAAACCAGTTTTTCCAGCATTTTCCCGAAATTATTTAATAGCGAGATTGCCCTATAATTTGTTATGTCATCTTTACGACCTTTTTTGTGAATTGGGACAATCTGTGCATCTCTCCATTGCTTAGGGAATATACCATCATTTAGAGACTTCTGAAATATCATTTGTAGGGGTACAATTAATCCTGTTTCACATTTTTTAATGAAAATAACAGGTAAGCCATCCACGCCTGCGCCCTTTTTAATGTCTAGTTTTCTAAATATGTTTATAAGGGTTTGAAAATTCACTGTAATGGATGGGGCAGTATTTGCATAAGGGCATTCGGGACAGGTTATATGCTCTTCAGCGGGATCGGAAGGCTGAAAAACGCTATGAAAAAATTTATTAAATGCATTACATATGTCTTTCCCGTTTGAAAAGGTTGTCCCGTCGTATGTCATATTACAAGGGTAACCTGAGGAACTGCGCCTTTCTTTAATATAGTTCCAGAAATCTTGAGGTGATTTTTTAATCTGTTTTTCGCACCTATCCGTATATTTTTTAAAGAATTCGTCTTGTAAACCCTTAATTCTTTTTCTTAACAGTGAGAATTCCGCGTAATCGTTCGGATTTTTATACTTTTTCCATTTTTTATGTATTTTGTATTTTTCTTTAATAACATTAATTAAAGAGGATGGGTACCATTTCGGGTAAGAGTACTGGCTAGATACCTTTACAGAGGGGACATATATTTCAATTAGAGAATTTAATTTTGAATATAATTTGTCCACCATTTTTTCTACGCTAATTGAGCCAAAATACTGATCCCAATTTACTTTTTGTAGTTCTTCATTGATAATATCATAGTCCGCCTTAAAAAATCTCCTAACTATTCGTGGTTGGGTGTGAATTGGTTTAAAATAGTGGTTGTGTATATTTATTTCGAGCGGAATATGGTATTTGTCTATATCTACTAATGATGTGTTACTTTGTTTGCATTGTAAAGTTGAATTCGTTATAACGAGGTCTAACACATTACCACAACAGTTCGTGTTTAAATTTAGTTGAGACATACCCATATAATCTAAACTGTTAATAAAATCATTTGCAGCTGCGCATAGTTCGGAGTTGGACGAGTATTTAATAACATGACCGTCCTCTACCCACTGAATGAACGGTAGATTAAAATCTCCAATTACTAAAAACGTATCGTTGGGGTTAACCGAATGATGTAGCATAAATGAATTTTTAAAATCGTTTAACATTGTATGTGTGTTATATTTTGGAGGAATATATACCGCAGCTATATGGATGTTACAATTTGGAGAAGCAGAGACGATTGGTCCCTGAAAGTGATTAGAAGCTTTGATTGTTATCCAAACTGATTCCGCGCTACCTGTGTTTATATCTGACCGTATTATGGCTGAGAAGCAACGCTTAATACAAATTAAAACACCACCACCCTTTCTAGTATCGGGGCGATCGTATCTAAAGACCTCATACCGATTATCGCAAAGTTCTGTGTCTAATATTCCCTCACATAACCAACTTTCGGTAATTACAATTATATCAAAATTATTAGTCTCAATATTCCGGTAAAACTGTGGCAACTTAGTCCTGAGTCCGCGCGTGTTTTGATAAAAAATGCTTAGATTACTTGTAACCATATTATTACAAGTAATATTCGAGTTTATTATTACGTGAGTAACTATTAATAAAGTTTTAGGGAGGGTACTTGTAAAAAAGCAAATTTACTTGCGATGTGCACGGAGCTACACGAGTTATCAATGTATTTATTAGCAGGGAAGGAGTTGTCAACCTTTCATTTAAGTGTGCCATTATGAAATTAAAATTTAGATTAATGAAATGGTAATATGAATTTAGGGCGTTGATTGTTATGTTTGTTGTGTAGTGTAGTGTAGAATAAATGATTTGTTTAGATTGTAAAATTGAGTGTGCAATTATTTTGAAATACGTGAAAATTAATTTGGAGTGGAGAATTTCTTTATGTCTTCTTCTGAGTGTATTAGTATAGGGGGGGATGTTTCGTTGCATCTCATAAAAATTGAACAGTTTTTTACCCAGACGAATTTGATATTGAGTTCCTGTGCACGTTGCCTGCAGTTGTTCAGCAGCATTTTGTTAGCTATTGTTAGGTGTTCGTTGATAAATACTTTAGATGAGTTATCTTCGAAACCAAGGTCTCTAGAAGTAATTCCTTTGCTTTTATTTTGTTTCCTGAACTTGGCGATAATGTCCTCTTTAGCCCTCCTGGATCTTAGTTTCGCAACAATTCTTCGTGGTCTTCCGGGGTGAGAATGATGTGATTGCACGCGTGTTATAAACTCGATGTCGTCTACTTTTATGTTAGCATCTATTAACGTTGATATTTGTACAAGTAATTGCGGCAAATTTTCTTTAGATTTTTCAGGAACTCCGACTAATTCAATATTGAGAAATCGACTTTGTTGTTGAGATTTGTTGTATTCTTTCTCCAGTAACTTACTTTTAGTTAGTAAAGTTGTAATTTGATCATTTCAAATCATTTGATTATTTGTATTAATTGATAGCGATTTTTTTTATGAAACTTTCCTTAATATCATTCGGAATTTTAGTTTTTTTTATATTATAGGAGGCAAACGATCAGGCGGGTCACCTGATGGTAAGAGATCACCACCGTCCATTGACACTAGCAACACCAGGGGAGTAGCAAGTGTGTTGCCAGCCTGTGTTTAAGGGAGGGGAGTGGGAAGGGGGAGGGGAAGGGGAGGGGAAGGCGAGGCGGCGGCGAGATGGGTATCCGGCGCTCTCACTCACCGAACGAAACGCAACAGTGCTAGCAATGTTACTTCACGTCGGGTTTTTGTGAGAGGGTAGTACCCCGGATGAGCCGACGCACTCATGCCGAAACCAACAATAGCTTCAGCGTAGCTCTACCACCTACAAAATTGTGTGCATTTTACCTAGTAAAATGCATTTACGAAAATCTCTATATAAATGTTATCAAGTACCCATCAAGATATACGATCTATAATTTGTTAGATACAAAGTATAGCATCCGACGGTATTCACTTACTAAATTTAATAAATTGTCTTAGAGTTTACAAAGTTATGGAGAAACAATAGAAAAAGTAATGTAATAAATAATGATGAAGTGTATACCTAGTTCAGAGCATGGATCAAACGGACAAGTCCCATTAAATATATTGTGTATCAGTAACAATTTGAAACGATATGAAGAACCTTTTGGTATATTTGCGAATATTTCAGCTTTTGCTTGTGTTCTTGAAATTTTCATGAGAAAGATTGCTTCGTCATCTAAAACAATATACATGTTTCGTTTACAATTAATATCACAATTCATGTTAGCCTGTTGGAACCATTTTATATTTTTATGCGTAAACTCGGAACGGACATTTTTGGGATTACACATACATAAAGCTCTACGTCAAAGATCGTGTGAGGAATATTATTAAATTCTTATTACAGTGGAATTTCTATAACTTGAATGTCAAGGGAAATGCAAATAAAATCGAGTTAATGAGTTTCCTACTTCACAAGAATTTCAAGATACAATGGATTTAACTGCTAAAATTTCGACTTAGAAAAGCGCGATTTCTAAGTATATTTTTCTACTTGTAGGACAAATTTAAATAACATTTTGACTTAAGTTTTATGGTATATATTTATGTACATATTAAAGCAAAAGACATTAGTGAAATAAAGTGTATAAACAACTAAAAAATATAAGTTTATTTTGTTTTGATTTAAGCAAATTGTAGATTTTTTATTAATTATTTTTTCAAGTTCAAACAATGAACCGAAATCATGATCCTCTATATCATCACGTCTTTTAACATAAATTCGTAGAGTTTCGATTACTGCTGTGGCTTCGAATTCTCAGTTTTAAATGAATTTATTCATTAATTGCAGATCCCTTTTGGAGTTTAGTGCTATTATTTCAGGCAATTCCAATTAAGATGATATTTATATTTTACTAACTACGACTTATGGAGTTTCATTGCAGCTATAGAAGTTTTCATTTAAATAAGAAGAGAAATGACACATTATTAATTTTAAAAGTATATCTACTATATTTTGCAAGGAGACTGATAAAGATTGGGTGGTCTACTCATCAGCAGTTTAATGTTAATTAGTCATTCATAAAGTAGTAAAAAGTATTTCAATTCGGAAGAAGAATTTACTTCAAATATCACAGAAATAATATTTTATTTTTCATCCATAAGCAGTATATTAGTAAGTAGAGAAATGACACATAATTATTTTAAAAATATATCTGCTATATTTTGCAAGGGGCCTGATAAAGATTGGGCGGTCTACTCATCAGCAGTTTAATGTTAATTAGTCATTCATAAAGTAGTAAAAAGTATTTCAATTCGGAAGAAGAATTTACTTCAAATATCACAGAAATAATATTTTATTTTTCATCCATAAACACTATATTAGTCTACGCATTAGACATCGATGATACTGACCTGTCAACGTTCCTTTTGTTGTATTTTCAAGCTGTTCAAATAGATCATCCAAATCTTCAATTACCGATTCTGAACAGATATAGGAAATCATGAATTAACAAAATAGAAACTTTTTTTTTTTTATAGAAGCTCGGCAAAGTGACTGTACTGTGCCTGATCGTAAGCACAGTACAATCCAAAAACAATGGCGACCACCGAGAGACATACTATCCATCGCTGGTCGCCGCTGTCATGCCGGCCTGCGTAAGTATCTCTTCACGTTGCGCTTGAAGGACCCCATGTCATAGGAAGAAGGAAACACACTGGCCGGGAGTTTGTTCCACAGCTTCACGGTACGGCAAAGATAAGATGTTGCGAACTTTTTAGTTCGTGCCCAGATAGGATTTACCGTAAAACTGTGGCTCCAAAGACCAGCACGTGTGGTGCGGTTATGAAAAGGAGAGGTAGGGATCAAGTTGAATAACTCTTCAGAACACTCGCCATGATACAGACGGTAGAACACGCTCAGTGAGGCAATGTCTCTGCGCAACTGAAGCGGCTCTATGAACTTTATACTAGTCAGTGTCTGCGACTTATTTTTTAGGAAAAATAGCTTGCTAGTGTCGGTATATATTTTGGATTGTTATTTATAAAATAGTATTTTTTTTTTTATCATTAGTGCTTGCGAACAATTTCAGTAATATATGATATAGATAATAGTGAAGTAATTTGACTGCATGCCGGTCAAGACTCGAATATTATATATTAAAGATTAAATAAATACATTTTTGGGGTGTAAGGGGTGTCGAATTACACCTAAGACTTGAGACACTCAAGCCAACCACGTGGTGCACCCTGCTGAATAACGAACGAGGCAATGGCGAAACCGGGTGGTAGGCTTTTACAGCCCGACTGGGTCGCAACCACCATGTATATGGCGAAAAAGCCCGCCATAGTGATTCGCTTTTGCGGGTCGCGTTTCGGGATCAGCCTGTGCATATCCAGCCTTTCGCATGCCGGCATGACAGCGGCGACCGGCGATAGATACTGTGTCACTCGGTGGTCGCAATTGTTTTTGGATTGTACTGTGCTTACCTTGCACAGTGCAAACATTTTGCCGTGCTACCATAAAAAAAAGAATAATTCGAATGATGTTGTTTCGCCGAGCAAAATAACATACAAAAATCATATTTACATTATATTAAGTAGAATTACATTAAGACACTTTTGGGAACTCATCTGTTATAAACAGATTAGCATTATATATTACTAACTTCTATTCCCGACTTGGTCCGCGTGGTATAGTTACTTTCGGCTAACGCTAGCTTTAACTTGCGACTACGTGTACGTAGAAGGTGAAATTATTTATAAATAATACGTACGTTTACTCCGATTTTATAACATTCTTCATTGGTACTCAGTTCCTATTCGTCTTGGGTGATGATATATAGCCTATAGCCTTCCTTAATAAATGAGTTATCTAAAACTGAAATATTTTTTCAAATCGGATGAGTAGTTCCCGAGATTAGCGTGTTCAAACCAAACAAACTCTTCAGATTTATAATACTGGTATATTTTAGATATCGATATTTTATGCTACGGAAAGCAGAATATGCTCTAACTAGGTTTTATCCCTGAGAGTAGAACTCTCAAGCTGGTTTGTAGACAGTATGATACTCTAGCTACCAATATGCATCACACTGTATCTTATACATGTGATACAGTACGAATATAGATTACGTAAGGGACCTTTTTCTTAGTTATTATTAAGATAATACAAAAAAAAAAATTAGAACACATTCAATCCTCAGCCCATTTCGGTTAAATTTTGTATACAACAGATTCATATCACTCCAAAATAAAATAACCCGAAATAATTTTAGAAATATTGAAATCTATTATTAAATTTATATAATTAAATAAATCAAAATGCATGCAGAGCCGCAAGCACTTAATAGTGTAGTACAATGAAGAATATAAAACGTATACATTTACATAATATGCTTCCCGTCGTATGCGAGTATACGACGATGTCATCTAAATCCATGTTCTATGATTTCATTTCATCTTTATTTCGAGTTTAGTGTCGGCGACAACTTTTAGTACGACTAAGTAAGCTATTTTTTTTTTTATGTCATAGGTGGCAAACGAACAGGTGGGTCACCTGCTGTTAAGTGATCACCACCGTCCATGGACACTAACAACACCAGAGGAGTCAAGTGCGTTGCCACCCTTCGGGGGAAAGGGTTAGGGGAGGGAGGGGGAGTGGAGAGAGGAGAAGGGAGGGGAGGTGGGCCTCCGGCGCTCTCACTGACCGAACGAAACGCAACAATGCAAGCACGTTACTTCACGTCGGTTTTCTATGAGAGGGTGGTACTACCCCGGGCGAGCCGACCCATTCATGCTCAAACCATTAATAGTTTCGGCGTAGCTCTACCACCATTAACAAATGCAATTAATTTCCTACCTACCTGATTTATATTCGTATGTGTCTCAACGCATACATGTATGAATTTAGCTTGATACTCCAACTTTCATACAAGGCAACAGCCTAAGTGCCTACGCTAGTTGTTGGCTTGGCTGAGTGACTTAAGCCCAAAAGTCCGTTATTGTTGTGAAAGTCCGTCAAAACAACAATGGACAAGTTACTTCGAAAAAAATACCGACCGTTCAACAAACAAATATAAGGTACTTACGTATTACAGTGCATTGGTCCAGTTTAACGAAGTCATTTTCTATGCTACCTTCATATATGCCTACTGTGGAAATACTGACAAGTTGACGGTCTAGAATTATAGACAATGAACTAGCAAGAACTCCTGGTGTTGTTATATTTCTTACTTCCGAGAACGTAATATCTGAAGAAACTTTATCTGAAACAAATTGCAGTGCAATACGAATGTTACAAGAGCTCCTAAATGCTGGGATAAGATTTGATGTTATTTTGTATTTATGATTTCTTAAAGCAAATACTGAGAGACTCGCGACAACTTACGAGAGTAATGGATCATTCTATATGGATATTACAGACATTATGAATTATGGACATTCCATAAGGAGTTCCATATGGACAAACATTAAAGTCTATAGTGGTATTAAATGAAAACAAAATATTTTTTTAACGATAAAACTTAATTTTTATTTAATAATTATCAACTTTGATCGGTTTTTCAATGTTTATATTAGATTTAGAAATTTTGTTAAGCAAACTCCATTTAATATACACTATACAGGGTGTTAACAGACTGCTTCCAAAAAGAAAACAGACGATAGTACTAATGATACCTTTGATGATGGGACGAAAAAAATCAATCTTGATTAAAAAAAAGCAATGTAATAAAAAAAAACAGCTGATGCTCGGGTCATCGAACGCTCGGACGGGGCTCGGCCGCACTACGCCGGCAGCTAGCGATCGTGTATGATCCCGAATCCCGCCAAAACAAACCGCTTCTTTTACGCGCCACAGTTGACGGCACTTTGATCATTTCCACAGATTAATAAAGCGTTATACATTCTCGAATGTTATTTTATATTAAGCATAGTTATCCATACTGACTAGTCTTTTTATGGATTTTAGAAGTTACAACTCAAATTATTTAATACAACTATACAATTAATTGTACCCTGAGGTAACAAGAAGCTCGTTACTACAAAAATGATATTAGAATATTAAATTGGCTTAATTACATACTCACGTACACAATTATAAAAACTACTTAATCTTTATCTTTGATTTTGTACAAGAAATGAAAAATAAAATGGTACAGAATAATTTCATAGTTAAAATTAATTACATTTATTATCAAAGTTAGAAGAAGAAGTTAATTAATCTATCAGAATGAATTTAAAATAATATTCTTATACTATTACATTGTTTCCGTTTTTAGTCCGTCCAATACCATAATTTGAAAACAGATATGTCCCTCACGACTATCTAAAATTACTTGTAATTTTTAATGTGAACACCGCCTCTAATTCTTTT
The DNA here is from genome assembly GCA_015888305.1 of Antheraea pernyi. NCBI lineage: Eukaryota > Metazoa > Arthropoda > Insecta > Lepidoptera > Saturniidae > Antheraea > Antheraea pernyi. The sequence continues at coordinate 292,863 of MU159058.1, read as the reverse complement.
ATGGCGCCTGCAAAATGTATACCTACAAAGTTGTAAATTTTGGGGGGCGCGGTAACAGCGCCGCGCCGATATGCGTGTAAAACAAACGATTAAATGTTGTAAATAAGTATTTGCACGATCACTAGCTGACGTTCGTTGACCCGAGTATCAGCTGTTTTTTTTTATTAAAGTAATGTATTTTTTATAAAACTATCGTTTCATTTAGCTGTACTAACATGATGGAGCGTAAATAATGCTAATAAAACGTTTTCAAAATAGGATATTATTTAAATCAGGATCGATATTTTTTCCGTCCCATCATCAAAGGTATCATTAGTATTATCGTCTGTCTTCGTTTTCGGAAGCGGTTGCCCAACACTCAGTATAATCAATAATATTTTGATAATGTAATTCATCATCTTCTTACCCTTATCCCACCTAAGTAGGGTCGGCACAACATGTTTTCCTTTTCCACGCTTGCCTATCAGATGTCATCTCAGTCAACACACCTTTTACATACATATCATTTTTCACACAATCCATCCATCCTTTTTTCGGTCTTCCTCTACTCTTATATCCATCGACCGTCATACTCAAAGCTTTTCTAGTTACATGGTCTTCATCTCTCCTCATAACATGCCCATACCATGCTAACCTATTACTCCTTAACTTGTCTGTTACTGGTGCTATTTTCAAACTTCCTCTGATATATTCATTCCTAATCTTATCCATTCTAGTTACACCACACATCCACCTTAACATTCGCATCTCTGCCACATGTAGTTTTCTCTCATCCGTCTCTCTAGTCGCCCAGCACTCAGATGCGTACAACATTACTGGTCTTATAATAGTTTTATACACCTTCCCTTTGAGTTTCAAGGGCATTCGTGGGTCACAAGCGACACCAGACACCTTTCGCCATTTCATCCACCCTGCATTTATCCTATTCCTCACGTCCTTGTCTATGCAACCATCGTTTTGGATCAGAGAACCGAGATACCGGAAATCAGAGCAGGTTGGTAAGGCTATACCATTTAAAGCTATAGGAGAAAAGCTGGATGGACCACCGAAGTCGCAAAACAAATGTTCAGTTTTTAGTCTACTGATTTTCAAACCAACATTCTCCAGTTTTTCTCGCCATTTTACCAGCCTACTCTGGACCTCGGTAGCATCTTCGCCGACAAGAACAATATCATCAGCAAACAGCATACACCAGGGTGTCTCCTCCTGTATGTCTGATGTTAACGCATCCATAACAAGAAGGAATAAATAAGGGCTTAAAGCTGAACCCTGGTGCAAACCTACAGCCACATTGAAATTATCGGTAACTCCAGCTTCGGACCTAACGTGTGTTTTGGCTTGACTGTACATACAACGAATAAGTTGTAGGTTCTTCTCAGGCACTCTTTTTTTTTTCAGTGCCCACCACCATTACATTTTGATAATGTAATTAACTTATAAAAATTATTGCAAACACAGAATTATGTAAACCTGAATGTAAAATATATTATTAATTAATAGCCTTGTATAATAACAATGTAATCTTTGAAAACAGTTACTACAATTTTTTTTTTCATTTCAGACAGCATCTTAAATCTAAAATGTTGACAGCTTATGATAGCCTTATGATAGTTTATGGATTAAACTTACTATTATTATGTAAACAATACTGTTTGCATCTTAGTTGCTATCCACATTACTTATTATCTATTAATATAATGTAAATTATTGAAACCTTATTTAAACAAACATTCAATACTTATGTAGAATAGAATAAATTATGAAATAAAATTCAGAGGGTCATTGTAATAGAATATCACAAAGCGATTTGAATAATGGATAAAGAGTTAAAAAAGAAACAAGGATAGTTACCAAATTCAACGCATGGATCGTATAAATCTATTGGAATATTATTGTCTATAATGTAACCCTGTATTAGAGGATCAGTCTCGATACCTGAAATCATTAATAGGCGGTTTTAGCACTGCCACGTGTTTATACATACGAACCCCACAGTCTCGCTTGACTTGAAGTGATGTCATAGATATATGTTAGAATTAATGGGTACTAAGCAAGTACATCTGCTGGAACATGCCTACGCGTGATTGGTAATAGATTTTCAACTTGAGGGTGATAGCTAGTGAGGTTTCATAACAATCGATGTCGATCAAAGTGGTGTCCAAAGGTGCCAATACAAAGTCATCCCCACCTTGTAATACATATATTTTAATAATTTCTAGCTCAAGTAATCATAAACTGCGTTATATTTGTAACTAGTAGACAGCTGATAGCTAGTGATCTAGTCCACTAACCTTAAGTGTGAGATAGTAAGCTAAATAATCTAAACCTAGCAATAAAGAAGTTTTTGTACCTTTTTAAGATACGCCACTAAAACTGAATAGACTAGAATAAATTATTATAAATAAAGATAGTCGTTTCGAGTATCTAAGGACAAACTAAATACTTGGATTAATATTTAATGGAATAGGTTAACGTAGTTTTTTAATATCACCCTATACATATCTATCTGTTTTTGTCATTTAATATATTTATGGTTTTAAAGCAGGCGAAAGACGTCTTAGAATCCTGTTAAGTAGTGTTTCAGTTACAAGCACACAAACAAAGATAGATAGATAACATTTCAATTCATATGCATAACAAAGAATAAAAGATAGGTTCTTGTGTATATACATATACGTAAGAAATTAATTACATTTGTTCATAACTTACTCATTCGTTTACAAGTTGTCGCAAACACTAAAGTCGAGGTAACGATGACCTGAAATCATAGAATATAAGGTGTACTCATATACGACGATAAATCTATACATATAATAAGAATGTAAATCTAACGAATCTGTACTTTTTATATTTTTGTGTTTTGTTGTGTTGTTTTTGTGTTTTGTGCAGGTGTCTAGGAATAAGTAATAAATTACATTACAAGTAGCGTCCACTATAATATTGATGGACTTTCGCAAAGTAACGCCTTGTTCAATAAAAATAATAATTTAGGAATCCGCTGGAGGTCCTGATGGTCGTGGCGGCGAAGGCCAACTGTAAGGAGGCTGACATAAAGGTCGGGGAGATCAAGAATAGGTTCTTGTGTATATACATATACGTAAGAAATTAATTACATTTGTTCATAACTTACTCATTCGTTTACAAGTTGTCGCAAACACTAAAGTCGAGGTAACGATGACCTGAAATCATAGAATATAAGGTGTACTCATATACGACGATAAATCTATACATATAATAAGAATGTAAATCTAACGAATCTGTACTTTTTATATTTTTGTGTTTTGTTGTGTTGTTTTTGTGTTTTGTGCAGGTGTCTAGGAATAAGTAATAAATTACATTACAAGTAGCGTCCACTATAATATTGATGGACTTTCGCAAAGTAACGCCTTGTTCAATAAAAATAATAATTTAGGAATCCGCTGGAGGTCCTGATGGTCGTGGCGGCGAAGGCCAACTGTAAGGAGGCTGACATAAAGGTCGGGGAGATCAAGAAGAACTGCGGGGGTCTCGGAGCAGTGCACATGACGCTCCTCGCGGCGGCGGCCAGGGAGCTTGTACAGGCCGGTAAGCTCTTGGTCGGGTGGAGCATCGTGCGCGTCCAGCTGCTAGACGAGAAGCCCATGCGCTGTTATAAGTGCATGTGCCCCTCTTCGTCCAGCAGGGGGGATGGGTGTTACCGCTGCGGCGCGGTGGGCCACAAAACGGCCGAGTGAAAGGTGGAGACGGCCCGCTGATTTGTAACTAGTAGACAGCTGATAGCTAGTGATCTAGTCCACTAACCTTAAGTGTGAGATAGTAAGCTAAATAATCTAAACCTAGCAATAAAGAAGTTTTTGTACCTTTTTAAGATACGCCACTAAAACTGAATAGACTAGAATAAATTATTATAAATAAAGATAGTCGTTTCGAGTATCTAAGGACAAACTAAATACTTGGATTAATATTTAATGGAATAGGTTAACGTAGTTTTTTAATATCACCCTATACATATCTATCTGTTTTTGTCATTTAATATATTTATGGTTTTAAAGCAGGCGAAAGACGTCTTAGAATCCTGTTAAGTAGTGTTTCAGTTACAAGCACACAAACAAAGATAGATAGATAACATTTCAATTCATATGCATAACAAAGAATAAAAGATAGGTTCTTGTGTATATACATATACGTAAGAAATTAATTACATTTGTTCATAACTTACTCATTCGTTTACAAGTTGTCGCAAACACTAAAGTCGAGGTAACGATGACCTGAAATCATAGAATATAAGGTGTACTCATATACGACGATAAATCTATACATATAATAAGAATGTAAATCTAACGAATCTGTACTTTTTATATTTTTGTGTTTTGTTGTGTTGTTTTTGTGTTTTGTGCAGGTGTCTAGGAATAAGTAATAAATTACATTACAAGTAGCGTCCACTATAATATTGATGGACTTTCGCAAAGTAACGCCTTGTTCAATAAAAATAATAATTTAGGAATCCGCTGGAGGTCCTGATGGTCGTGGCGGCGAAGGCCAACTGTAAGGAGGCTGACATAAAGGTCGGGGAGATCAAGAAGAACTGCGGGGGTCTCGGAGCAGTGCACATGACGCTCCTCGCGGCGGCGGCCAGGGAGCTTGTACAGGCCGGTAAGCTCTTGGTCGGGTGGAGCATCGTGCGCGTCCAGCTGCTAGACGAGAAGCCCATGCGCTGTTATAAGTGCATGTGCCCCTCTTCGTCCAGCAGGGGGGATGGGTGTTACCGCTGCGGCGCGGTGGGCCACAAAACGGCCGAGTGAAAGGTGGAGACGGCCCGCTGCGCCATATTTGCTGACGCCAGGAGGCCCTCAGGGCATGTGATGGGGAGCCGAGGGTGGTAGCCGCCAGACAGGAGGAAGTTGCTATGGACCAGTGATGGAGCACACCATACGCAACTTTCTCCAGGCGAACCTGAACCACTCCGCCGCTGCACAGGATCTCCTCGTGCAGTCAGTGATGGACTGGGGTATCGGGCTCGCGGTCGCCACGGAGCCCTACTTCATTCCCTCCCAGCCTCAATGGGCTGGGGATCGGAACGGCTCCGTGGCGATCGCGGCTGGTCGGGGTTCATCCCTGGTGGCGAGAGAAAGTGGGGCCGGGTTCGTGACAGCCGTCTAGGGAGAGTACGCCATTGTGGGGGCATACTTCTCCTCTAACAAGCCCCTGAGGGAGTTCGAGGCGTGTCTCGGTTCCCTGCAAAGAGCTGTCAGGGAGACAGTCTACGCGTGCCAGGCTGTCTCTCTTCAGCGGGAGGCCCAGGATTATACTGGGCTGACTGCCGGGCCGATATGCGAAATGCCGCGTCATCCCTTGTTCCCTTTCATGGCAGTAGTGAGCACCCACGGGATTTTAGTCTTTTAGATTTTAGATTTAAGCCTTCTTCCTGAAAGTACTCCGCGATCGTAATGAACAATGTCAGTGTCTCATGAAATATAGTTAATTGGTGCGGGAATCTCTTAGGGAAAAACAGTGTCTCGAATTATACAATATCAGTTCGGGAAGTACTTAATATACTTAGTGTTGGCGACGCACACGATGAGTGGCTTATACATAGTTTCATACGTAGATTTATTGATATTTTATAGAGAACATATATATATATATAGATTTATTGACATTTAATGTAGATTTGTTAGATAATTCATGCGAGTATAATAGAATAGATATATAAATTGGATATAGAATTGTAGGTATGTCATGTGTGTATTGAGTTATTGAATATGGAATTATAGATGTGATATTTATAGTAATAGGGATTGAATTATGGATATGTAGAAGCATGTGTAGAATTATTGAATATAGAATGATGTATGTATTGATATTTTTTTTTGTATTATATTGTATTTATTGTAAGTGAATTATAGGTAGAATCATATAGATTAATAGAGAAATAGGGACTTATGCATGCATATAATTACAGAGTTATGGATTATATAGAATTGTGTGTTAGTATAGGGTGACTTATAGATTACATTCGCATTAAGTAGGGAATTACCGTAACCATATACCCGCTCTCCTTTGTAATGTTCTAAATTCAAATTCTTAGAGACTAGGCGGTGGATTTTGCCTTTGAATAAAGTAAAATAGTATATTTTCTCTTAAATGGTAATTGCACAAGCAATATACTTGAATAAGGTCCACCGCATAATATTTTTTATTATGACGTTACGGTATCCGAACGAGCCCAATAAAATAATATATTTTATTTTATGGTAATTGTACAAACAATAGTTCACAGTTACAAGCCGACGGGACTTTATAACAGCTTCATAGTAATTCTCACGCGTCGGCGTTGTAAACAGAAATGTCTAATTATTTCGTTTTCGTTTTAAAATAAAATATGAATGGAATTAAAATTATAACAAGGAATATATATATATATATATATAGCTGGCGAACATAACGTAACGATATGTAATATTAAATATCGAGTGAATGTGAATTTGAATACATATAGAGATTAATTATGTCACCCTATACAAATAGATATAAATAACACACTGAAAATAAATTTACATAAATAACATTAATTTGTTCCTACTTTATTATTTTTGTATTACTTAAATTATTTTATGGAATTATGTGTAAATAGTAATTGCTTTGACTTGCATAGATCGGCCTTTAAAAGGCAAGATGTCGGTGATATCTACGCATTATTATGTACAAAGTATTGTAAGGCGAAGCTCTGCCCAAATAAATAGTGACAGTATCTACGAAGTGTTTATTGGCA
>MU159058.1:254368-280745 GCA_015888305.1 Antheraea pernyi | reverse complement strand
TTACCCTTATCCCACTTAAGTAGGGTTGGCACAACATGTTTTCCTTTTCCACGCTCGCCTATCAGATGTCATCTCAGTCAACACACCTTTTACACACATATCATTTTTCACACAATCCATCCATCCTTTTTTCGGTCTTCCTCTACTCTTATATCCATCGACCGTCATACTCAAAGCTTTTCTAGTTACATGGTCTTCATCTCTCCTCATAACATGCCCATACCATGCTAACCTATTACTCCTTAACTTGTCTGTTACTGGTGCTATTTTCAAACTTCCTCTGATATATTCATTCCTAATCTTATCCATTCTAGTTACACCACACATCCACCTTAACATTCGCATCTCTGCCACATGTAGTTTTCTCTCATCCGTCTCTCTAGTCGCCCAGCACTCAGATGCGTACAGCATTACTGGTTTTATAATAGTTTTATACACCTTCCCTTTGAGTTTCAAGGGCATTCGTGGGTCACAAGCTACACCAGACACCTTTCGCCATTTCATCCACCCTGCATTTATCCTATTCCTCACGTCCTTGTCTATGCAACCATCGTTTTGGATCAGAGAACCGAGATACCGGAAATCAGAGCAGGTTGGTAAGGCTATACCATTTAAAGCTATAGGAGAAAAGCTGGATGGACCACTGAAGTCGCAAAACAAATGTTCAGTTTTTAGTCTACTGATTTTCAAACCAACATTCTCCAGTTTTTCTCGCCATTTTACCAGCCTACTCTGGACCTCGGTAGCATCTTCGCCGACAAGAACAATATCATCAGCAAACAGCATACACCAGGGTGTCTCCTCCTGTATGTCTGATGTTAACGCATCCATAACAAGAAGGAATAAATAAGGGCTTAAAGCTGAACCCTGGTGCAAACCTACAGCCACATTGAAATTATCGGTAACTCCAGCTTCGGACCTAACGTGTGTTTTGGCTTGACTGTACATACAACGAATAAGTTGTAGGTACTTCTCAGGCACTCTTTTTTTTTTCAGTGCCCACCACCATTACATTTTGATAATGTAATTAACTTATAAAAATTATTGCAAACACAGAATTATGTAAACCTGAATGTAAAATATATTATTAATTAATAGCCTTGTATAATAACAATGTAATCTTTGAAAACAGTTACTACAATTTTTTTTTTCATTTCAGACAGCATCTTAAATCTAAAATGTTGACAGCTTATGATAGCCTTATGATAGTTTATGGATTAAACTTACTATTATTATGTAAACAATACTGTTTGCATCTTAGTTGCTATCCACATTACTTATTATCTATTAATATAATGTAAATTATTGAAACCTTATTTAAACAAACATTCAATACTTATGTAGAATAGAATAAATTATGAAATAAAATTCAGAGGGTCATTGTAATAGAATATCACAAAGCGATTTGAATAATGGATAAAGAGTTAAAAAAGAAACAAGGATAGTTACCAAATTCAACGCATGGATCGTATAAATCTATTGGAATATTATTGTCTATAATGTAACCCTGTATTAGAGGATCAGTCTCGATACCTGAAATCATTAATAGGCGGTTTTAGCACTGCCACGTGTTTATACATACGAACCCCACAGTCTCGCTTGACTTGAAGTGATGTCATAGATATATGTTAGAATTAATGGGTACTAAGCAAGTACATCTGCTGGAACATGCCTACGCGTGATTGGTAATAGATTTTCAACTTGAGGGTGATAGCTAGTGAGGTTTCATAACAATCGATGTCGATCAAAGTGGTGTCCAAAGGTGCCAATACAAAGTCATCCCCACCTTGTAATACATATATTTTAATAATTTCTAGCTCAAGTAATCATAAACTGCGTTATATTTGTAACTAGTAGACAGCTGATAGCTAGTGATCTAGTCCACTAACCTTAAGTGTGAGATAGTAAGCTAAATAATCTAAACCTAGCAATAAAGAAGTTTTTGTACCTTTTTAAGATACGCCACTAAAACTGAATAGACTAGAATAAATTATTATAAATAAAGATAGTCGTTTCGAGTATCTAAGGACAAACTAAATACTTGGATTAATATTTAATGGAATAGGTTAACGTAGTTTTTTAATATCACCCTATACATATCTATCTGTTTTTGTCATTTAATATATTTATGGTTTTAAAGCAGGCGAAAGACGTCTTAGAATCCTGTTAAGTAGTGTTTCAGTTACAAGCACACAAACAAAGATAGATAGATAACATTTCAATTCATATGCATAACAAAGAATAAAAGATAGGTTCTTGTGTATATACATATACGTAAGAAATTAATTACATTTGTTCATAACTTACTCATTCGTTTACAAGTTGTCGCAAACACTAAAGTCGAGGTAACGATGACCTGAAATCATAGAATATAAGGTGTACTCATATACGACGATAAATCTATACATATAATAAGAATGTAAATCTAACGAATCTGTACTTTTTATATTTTTGTGTTTTGTTGTGTTGTTTTTGTGTTTTGTGCAGGTGTCTAGGAATAAGTAATAAATTACATTACAAGTAGCGTCCACTATAATATTGATGGACTTTCGCAAAGTAACGCCTTGTTCAATAAAAATAATAATTTAGGAATCCGCTGGAGGTCCTGATGGTCGTGGCGGCGAAGGCCAACTGTAAGGAGGCTGACATAAAGGTCGGGGAGATCAAGAAGAACTGCGGGGGTCTCGGAGCAGTGCACATGACGCTCCTCGCGGCGGCGGCCAGGGAGCTTGTACAGGCCGGTAAGCTCTTGGTCGGGTGGAGCATCGTGCGCGTCCAGCTGCTAGACGAGAAGCCCATGCGCTGTTATAAGTGCATGTGCCCCTCTTCGTCCAGCAGGGGGGATGGGTGTTACCGCTGCGGCGCGGTGGGCCACAAAACGGCCGAGTGAAAGGTGGAGACGGCCCGCTGCGCCATATTTGCTGACGCCAGGAGGCCCTCAGGGCATGTGATGGGGAGCCGAGGGTGGTAGCCGCCAGACAGGAGGAAGTTGCTATGGACCAGTGATGGAGCACACCATACGCAACTTTCTCCAGGCGAACCTGAACCACTCCGCCGCTGCACAGGATCTCCTCGTGCAGTCAGTGATGGACTGGGGTATCGGGCTCGCGGTCGCCACGGAGCCCTACTTCATTCCCTCCCAGCCTCAATGGGCTGGGGATCGGAACGGCTCCGTGGCGATCGCGGCTGGTCGGGGTTCATCCCTGGTGGCGAGAGAAAGTGGGGCCGGGTTCGTGACAGCCGTCTAGGGAGAGTACGCCATTGTGGGGGCATACTTCTCCTCTAACAAGCCCCTGAGGGAGTTCGAGGCGTGTCTCGGTTCCCTGCAAAGAGCTGTCAGGGAGACAGTCTACGCGTGCCAGGCTGTCTCTCTTCAGCGGGAGGCCCAGGATTATACTGGGCTGACTGCCGGGCCGATATGCGAAATGCCGCGTCATCCCTTGTTCCCTTTCATGGCAGTAGTGAGCACCCACGGGATTTTAGTCTTTTAGATTTTAGATTTAAGCCTTCTTCCTGAAAGTACTCCGCGATCGTAATGAACAATGTCAGTGTCTCATGAAATATAGTTAATTGGTGCGGGAATCTCTTAGGGAAAAACAGTGTCTCGAATTATACAATATCAGTTCGGGAAGTACTTAATATACTTAGTGTTGGCGACGCACACGATGAGTGGCTTATACATAGTTTCATACGTAGATTTATTGATATTTTATAGAGAACATATATATATATATAGATTTATTGACATTTAATGTAGATTTGTTAGATAATTCATGCGAGTATAATAGAATAGATATATAAATTGGATATAGAATTGTAGGTATGTCATGTGTGTATTGAGTTATTGAATATGGAATTATAGATGTGATATTTATAGTAATAGGGATTGAATTATGGATATGTAGAAGCATGTGTAGAATTATTGAATATAGAATGATGTATGTATTGATATTTTTTTTTGTATTATATTGTATTTATTGTAAGTGAATTATAGGTAGAATCATATAGATTAATAGAGAAATAGGGACTTATGCATGCATATAATTACAGAGTTATGGATTATATAGAATTGTGTGTTAGTATAGGGTGACTTATAGATTACATTCGCATTAAGTAGGGAATTACCGTAACCATATACCCGCTCTCCTTTGTAATGTTCTAAATTCAAATTCTTAGAGACTAGGCGGTGGATTTTGCCTTTGAATAAAGTAAAATAGTATATTTTCTCTTAAATGGTAATTGCACAAGCAATATACTTGAATAAGGTCCACCGCATAATATTTTTTATTATGACGTTACGGTATCCGAACGAGCCCAATAAAATAATATATTTTATTTTATGGTAATTGTACAAACAAGAGAACTAATAGTGAGCGCAGTCACTGTACATATACAAATACATCAATACATACATAACAGTCAATATTCAATCATTTGTAAAATCATAATCAAAAGTGTAAATTTTCTATTATCTGTATTTCGGTTAAAATAATTGACCAATCAGGAGTCGAGTTAAGGGAACGCCCTACAAATTAAGACGGGAAAATAATACCTATTTTTGATACCAGGGCGAAATGTAGTAGATTTTTGATTTGGATTGTTGAGATAGAGATAGAACTGAGTGCGATCGAGATATAAATAAAGCGATAAAAGTAGGAAAAACTGCAAAAAAACTGCAAATATATATATATATATATATTCGCCGCCGCAGTGCTATTTCAAAAACGGTTTGACCTATTTTCACGGGACTTTCACTGGCAGATAGCTGACCTTATAGACACTAATTAAAGTTATTTTATTTTAGACTAGGTATTACCCGCGGCTTTGTACGCATGAAATGCAGCAAAAATATGTTGTTCACTGTAAACATGTGCATATGATGTGCGTTGCACTAGACTCCAAGAATAAATATAATTGAAATTCATATATCTGTATCTATGTATGTAACTAGAATTATATTGTACTTTTGGTCAGTTTGGCAGCCATTTTTTTTAATTTACTGCGCTGTTGCCTACATAACTACGTAACCCGAGTAACATATAAGAATATTGTATCGAGTTCAATAAGCACTATTTAAATTGTTGAATACTAAAAGCTACTTACACAGATTTAAAGTTTTATAACTTGATTTATATTTATGCAAGGTTTCGAGACATTCATTGTTTATTATTCAAGATTATAATTATGAACAGTAATTTTGAAGATAGAAGGGGTCTTTCTAATTATGTATTAGACCATAAACGTATTACTCATTGGCAATGTTATATTATAGCGATGTTATATCATTATAATAATCTTTAAGTCATTGTTTCATTAGCTCCTTATACAGTGTAAGTGAGCAGTGAGGTAGTTATATGGTGGCTTCAGGTTCCAAATATGTTGCTGTTGATATACCTCATTTGACACACTGTTAGTATTTATATATCTAATGTATATGTTACATGTTACTGTAAGTAACGTGCATGTCGTACTTACAATTGTCTTTAAAGAGCATTTCTATAATTGTACATAGTCTCACAATTTTATAATTCTTTAATACAATTTAAAAAAACGCGTGTGTTTTTGCGGGTATAGCTAGTCCACAATATAAGTTTACAGGAAAAATAAACCAATCATGCAAAATCAAATGTAATTCAGTAATACTTAACAACCGTTAAACTTCGTTATAAGATAGAGTGATATACTTTGGTCTAATCAGTACGCTAAAATATTAAAGAAAACATATATAAACTTACCAAAGAACAGAAAAGTGTAAACGACATATTGGTTTCGTAAATTTTAATACACTACTTGATGACAAGTCTGAGTTTCTTCACGAAAAGTTTGGCTTATATACCCAAAATATACAATAACGTCAGTTGGTTAAATATACGTATAGATTTAATGTTTGTACAGTTGCAGTTTATATTAAATTATTACCAATAAAACTATACCAGTAAATAACAATGGATTTCAGACGCTCATTAATTAAAGTTAATCATTATGATAAACCAGTTACGTCTGTATTAACAAAAATTATACTGCTTTTCATATAAAAAAAAAACATAATATGATTAAATGAAATCAATTTTAAAATTACTATAGGACATTTTAAAGTATGATACAATAATAAATATGATGAAATGTAACTTTAACCTATGTGATTATTAATCAAATATTTTATGGCGAAAATATATAAAGACATTTAATACCTAAATTAAATAATATTACTAACTTTCCAAGTATTTTTATGTAAACTTTAAAAAAATATCATAACTCAAATCAAATCAAACGTACTTTATTCAATTTAGGCCCTGAGAAGGCGTTTGTGAACGCCAAAGCGACCACAGGTTCGGAAACAACCCAGTTACCGAGAAGACGACAAGACATACAAAAAACAATAAATATCACAAATGATCAAATTCATAGACAGATAAATATTAAACACGACAAACAAAGTTAATTATACTTACCTTTGTTATTTCTTCTTTACACCAGAGCTCCGCTTTAACCGACGGTTGAAGACAAAAAGATCGCAGCTATTTTTTTTTTGTATCGACTACGCTATTCATTTGGCAAGGTCTTTACAGCTTTACCAGACCACGACCCCAGCTATAAAATAAAAACTAATGCTCTTCAAATAGCGTCTTTGCTAATATAATTGTTGAGAGCCTTAGTGATAATTTCTACATAACAATTTATACATATTATTCTTTATTTGTCAACTTATTTACAATTTTAAAGACAGTGTAACTGGCGTCACTCGTCACGTGTTTTCGTAACATGAAAAGTAATGCTTTTTGAATAGTGGTTTTGCTAATATATTTGATAAAATCAAAAACTGATTCAAGTTATTCACCATTTTAAAGACAGTGTGATTATTATTTTGCTTAAAAAGCTAGTATACAGTTTAACCAAAACATACCTCATTTGGCCTTATACAAATATTTATTTAGTAATTATTATTGTTTTTATTACTTTTTCTTTAATAACCTAACCTTTTTTTTATACATGGGGACATCCCTAACAGATACCCATCCCGTTGGGCAGCTGGGGATGGGTTATGTCCGATTTGCACGGACTAAACCCAATGGTGCCTTCATATACCTTTTTAGGTGGGAGAGCAGGGATTGCCGACTGGTACTGCGTCTGCTTCCCCGACAGGTGTAAGCCCCTCAAGAGGCCCTGACTGCGGTCTGAGGAGTCAATGATCGTAGACCCCTCAAAGGGGGAGTTAGTGTTAGACCCCCTGACGAACTGTGGGAGTCGCATCGGCACAATGCGCCTCCACCACATGAGCCTGTGCAGTTTAAACTGCCAGGGCGACGGACATGCCCTTGTCCATCGCCCCCAGGCCCCATCCACGGCGACCGGAGGTCATCACCTACCCATCGCCGCCGTGTGGTTCGTCGAACGCGGAAGGGGAGTCTAGTGGTCCACTCCCTCTCCCTCTCCACCGCCTCCTTTCCAAGCATGACTGTCTCGCAATAGCAGGCGACGGAGAGCCCCCGGCCTTGCTCTCGACCATCTTATGAACATCTTAATAACCTAACCTGCGATTTTATTTGTGTTGGCGACGCACACGATAAGTAGCTTATACATAGTTTCATACGTAGATTTAGTGATATTTTATAGAGAGCCTAGATATAGATTTATTGACATTTAATATAGATTTTGTTAGATAATTCACGAATATATAATATAAAAGAGATATTAACTGAATACAGAATCGTAGTTATGTTACGTGTGTATTGAGTTATTGAATATGGAATTATAGATGTTCTATTTATAGTAATAGGGAGTGAATTATGGATATGTAGAAGCATGTATAGAATTATTGAATATAGATTGACGTATGTATTGATTTATAGAATGATGTATGTATTGATTTATAGAATATGTGAATTATAGGTAGAATCATGTAGATTAATAGAGAAATAGGGACTTATGCATGCATAGAATTACTGAATTATGGATTATATAGAATTGTGTGTTAGTATAGGGTGACTTCTAGATTACATTCGCATTGAGTAGGGAATTACATGATAGATGAGATTAAAATTATGCCGTATGGAATATATAGCGTGCGTGCATGGAAACATTCGTTGAGAGAATATGATAGAATTACACACGTTATATACTATTGAATTATACGTTACCTAGCAAGAATTATACAATCATACAGAACGGCAAATATGGAAGATTGTATAATTTAATATAGACAAAAGTAATGGTTATAGAGGTACATAAAATTTTACAAGGTGCCTCATAGCCGACGTCTTTTATCTCAGGGTTTTTAGTAATTACAACGGTTTTTAACGATATGGACAAGGACAAGCCATATGCCGGCTTTCCTTTGTAATGTTAAAAATACTAATTCCTAGAGACTAGGCGGTGGATTTTGCCTTTGAATAAAGCAAAATAATATATTTTCTGTTAAATGGTTATTGCACAAGCAATATACTTGAATAGGGTCCGCCGACCAATATTTGTTATGACGTTACGGTACCCGAACGAGCCCTATAAAATAATATATTTTATTTTATGGTAATTGTACAAACAATAGTTGAAAGATGCAACTCGAACGGGATTTTATTCTTCTAATTTTATTATGTATCGTTTTGAAATAAAATATGAATGGAATTAATATTATAACAAGGAATAGATATATATGTATATATATATATAACTAGCGAACATAACATAACGATATGTAATATTGAATATCGAGTGAATGTGAATATATATAGAGATTAATTATCACCCTATACAGATAGATGTAAATAACACACTGAAAATAGATTTACATTCGAATATAAAGTTAAGGTTTATGTAATGAGATTATTATAGAGTTATATAGAATTATAGAATAGAATATAGAGTTTAGTGCGAAACGGCGCTTAATATAGAGATAACTTACTTTGATAATAGAAACGCGTATCCGAGCCAACGAATAGAGCCACGACGTCTTACAGGATACCGTTAGTCGCCAGCCCGATTTTGCTTATAAGCACGGTCCGCGAGGTACCACATAGTGGATTTGCTCCATCGTCGTACGCGCGTGAAGACGTTTCACTGGAGTTCCGCGAGGGTTACCTCGCTGGTCTTACGCGACGATGCGCCCCACTAGCGCCACCTCTTCTCGACCGCCTGCGGATCCGGGAAGAAACAAAAAAGGCCCTTTTCGGGGCCAATCACTATCGACAACCTCAAGCCTGCCTACGGACACTGCCGCATCCCGAATGAAAAACCATCGCTTCGCCTACTGGACTCCGCACACCTGTGCCTGCGCCTAACGTCGTGCCCGCGGACCCGCGACAGAGGCCGCCCGCCGGGCCGTCAACATCGACAGAAGCGTACGAGAGTGATATTCTCACTCTCGCCCAGCTGATTACAGCTGGGGCTCTGTCGGTGGGGATGACTCGGTGGATGGCGCTGTACCTGCGCGTCCAAGAGGCAACGGCGGAAGGCAAGAAGATCGCCGCCGAGGACGCGATGGCGCTCGAGAGCGCCACTCGCGGTGTACTCGCGCCCCCGATGATCCCGGACGATCAAATTAGCCCACTCGGTCGCGCGCTTCGCCGGAAGCGCTGCGATCTCGAGGCGGAGGCTCCCGCGAAACCCGCCGCGACGTCAACATCGTCGCAGTCGACTCCTCCGGGCATCATCACGACGCCGCATCCGAAAAAGATACGAACAAGAGAAGACCCCGAGCGACACGATACGCCGCGCGCGTCCAGTATCGACCGCACAGCAGTGCAGACGCCCGCACCCGCGTCAGCACTAGCTACGCCGCGAGGGGCTGCCCGCGCGCAGCCCACGTACGCGTCAATGGTGACGTCACCGCCACAACGCGACATCGAACACCCAGTGGCGCCACCTACAGCACCACTGCCCAAGAAGAGTGACCAATTAGCGTCGAGCTATCCCGCAAAGCAGCCACCCTCGGAACCCGCCGCGACGATCGTTCCGGCACCTCTGCAGCGCTATCCGCCGATCGTTGTCGATCGCCTTCTCAACTGTGTTGCGCATTGGCGGACATGCTGGGGCATGAGCCGAACGCACGACCGTTTGGAAACGGCGTGCGATTTATTCCGAGGGATAAGCAAGAAGACAGAATAACAAGAGAATACCTCGCTTCACTAGAAGAGCAAGGGGTGGGTTGGTTCGCCTACTCACCCCCTTCAGAGCAGTTTTTAAAGGTCGCAATACGCGGCCTACTCGTGAACACCCACCCCGAGGACATTGCCGCGGCCCTGCGAGAGATGGGATTTCACTCGGTATATGTCCGAGTGATCGAAGCGCGCCGTGGAAGATCGGGGTGCATCTACCACTGCGCACTCAAGAGGATGCCTGGCCTATTTCCGGCCATATATGACGTCACTAAGATTCTCCTGATGGATGTCAGGATGGAAGAATGGCGTGGCAAGCGAGGCCCGGCACAGTGCCATCGGTGCCAATTATTCCGGCACTCGTCACACCACTGCTACCGCAAGATTGCCTGTGTTAGGTGCGGCGGGGAGGTACGATGCCAGAGAGCCTCCGCGTGGCGCACCCCGGGCAACGTCGACCGCTTCTCGGTCGGCGGCTGATCTCTGGTAGGGGGGAGACGTCTAGTCGAGCACTCCTCTGAATAGCAGAGGAGGCGGATGACGGGGCGTTAGCGGGCCCGGCGTGCACTCACACTGCCGTCGGGCGGGCGGGTGCGGCGCTTTTGCCGTATCTGCCTCCGCCAAACTCGTAATCCCGTTTGGAGTGTCGTGGTCATGTCTCGCGGCTCCAAGCGGGACCGAGGGTCTTGGCTTAACCGCCCGGACCACGAGGAAGACAACCTCTATAAAAAATTACCCTAATCCCAAGCGGCGGCGCACCGTGAGGGGATGCGTGGCGGATAGGGAGATCCGTCGCCAGTGCGACCCCCGTCGGAGAAACGGCCGACTCTCTGGCGGGTTACGCTAGGCTTACCCAGGTACAGGGGGCACTGCCTGGGCGGACCGTCTTTCCCCCATACTCGTGGGACTAAAATGTCGAAGAAAATTTCAGTTAATTTTAAACCTAGCTTTAAGGATGGGGGGGGAGGGGGTAAAACTCGATCCGCTGCCAACGCGGCGAAGACGTCGACTGCTGTAGACTGCTGTAGCGGTGGATATGGTGGAGGCCGCTAAGGCTGTAGCCATAGCCGGGGCGAGAGCCGCTAAGGTTGTTCTGGAGCCAATGACTGGCTCAAGCCGCAAGCGCGAGCATGAGCTTAGTGAGATTACAATGTGACTGCAATTAAATGCATAATAATGGCGCACAGATTTTAATGTAAGTTTTATTTTACACAATCTTTCTCAAAGAATTCGATCACTGTTAATATTTTTAACACCTTAAAATAAAACAAATGTGTCGTTAACATTTCAAAATGAGCTAAATCCAGTTTTAGCCGTTCCTAATATTATAACGTTATATTTCAAAATCTTCAAATGATCTACAAGTAAAATATGACGACCATAAAGAAAAAACCAAAAACGTTATGAATGGTAAAATTTGAACGTCATTTTCGGTGTATAAAAAAACTGGAAATGTGGAAAAAAAATTAGACATGTTATACGAACGATTAGAATTGGATTTAGCTCATTCTGTAACGTAACGAAGTGTAAAGAACTCACATGATATGGTTTTTTAGTCCGCCGCGATGTTTGAACGTCTTCACGCAGTCGGGACATTTGAATCTACCCTTGTGACTATCTAGATGATGTATATGGTTATCCAACGAACTGAGAACAAATCATATTTCAACCAATTGTAATAAGGAACTTGTATTCGGTCAGTCAAACCAATTAACACAAGGTTCTGTGACTATATATTTTTTTTTATAACATAGAATGCATACCAACAGGTGGTGTTGCTGCCGCGTGATTAGTTACTTATAAAATATTGTTAGGGGTGTCAAATAACATCTAAGACTTGAGACATCCAAGCCAACCTCACCTGCACGTGGTGCACCCTGCTAAATAACGAACGAGGCAATGGCAATAGCGGGATGGTAGGGTTTTACAGTTTGACTGGGTCGCAACCACCATGTATATGGCGAAAAAGCCCGTCATAGTTATTCGCTTCTGCGGGTCGCGTTTCGGGTTCAGCCTGTGCATATCCAGCTTTTCGCAGGCCGGCATGACAGCGGCGACCAGCGATGGACATTGGATTGTGTGTCACTCGGTGGTCGCCATTGTTTTTGGATTGTTCTGTGCTTACCATCAGGCACAGTACAGTCACTTTGCTGTGCTACTATAAAAAAAAAAAATTGTGTCAACGAGGGGGCGGAGCATTTGTTTTTGGTCGATCACTGCGCTCGCGACCCCGCGGCACTTGGTTCGTGGCAGTTCTGAACAATGTTGAACAATTGTGAATTCCTCGTTGGCGCACTAATATTATTGTGATAAACCTGTTTCGTTCGCTATCGCCGTATTTATATTATAAACCTTTATAATATAATAGTTAATAAAAATTGACAAATATTTATAATCATTGATTTATCGATAGTTCATCAACTATATATGGCGCGTTTTCAACCGGAGGCACCGGTTGACCTGAATCGATCCTGTGACCGCACGCTCTCCGCCCTCCATCTCGAAACCAGTTCACCGTATAAAATAAATATTTTTAAACAAAAATTGGAGAGAATTTTGTATTCTACAATATTGATAGTGAATACAAATAGCAAAAAAACCCATAGGAGATGAGATATTTACAAAAAAAGCGCAAAAAAAAAAACGATTTTTGTGACCTTTGACCTTGAAATTTTAAATAGTTGCGTACACCCTTATGGGGAAATCCTACTGAATACGCCACCCTCCCGGGGGAGGGAGTGGGTTATGTGCGACTCGCACGGACTAAAACCCCATGGGTGCCCGCAACCGCCATGATGGGGGACAAGGGATGTCAAAGAATTCCGCATGTCGCCCCGACGGCCGGCCCAGAAATAGATCCTGGGCCTCCCGCTAAAGAGAGGCAGCCTGGCACGCGTAGACTGTCTCCCAGACGGCCGAACCAGTGCAATGTAAAGACGGGCCCCCCGACCCATCTCCCTTGGTCCGGCTTAAGGACGAACGTAGGAGGCGAACCTCCCCACGTCCACCCAACGCCTACGTTGACCTCTGAGGAGGTCGCGCTGCCAGCGGACCAAGGGAGATGGGTCGGGGGGCCCGTCTTTCCATTGCACTGGTTCGGCCGTCTGGGAGGCAGTCTACGCGTGCCAGGCTGTCTCTCTTTAGCGGGAGGCCCAGGATCTTTTTTCTGGGCCGGCCGTCGGGGCGACATGCGGAGTGCTTTGCCATCGCTTGTCCCTCATTATGGCGGTTGCGGGCACCCATGGGGTTTTAGTCCGTGCGAGTCGGACATAACCCACTCTCTCCCCCGGGAGGGTGGCGTATCCAGTAGGATTTCCCCATGTAAAAAAAAAAAAAGGTGCGGCGGGGAGCACCCCGCGCACCTGTGTGAACGCCCACGCTACAAACCAGCCACCTGTGCGAACTGCAAAGGCGCACATCCAGCGAATGATGCTCTGCGTTGCCCCGTGTACCGCCGAGAAACACGCAACCGCCGTGCGGGGACCGTCGCCCGGTCTGGTGATACCGGGAGCACGACGAGAAACCCGTCACAGGCTGCCAACAATTATCCCTCGAAAATGAGCGAACCGCGTACCGGAAGAGAGGCGTCCCAGCCGCCTATCTCGCCTGGAACGAACCAGAGATTCCTGGATGTTTTAAACGACATCCTAAATCGAAGCAAGGGAAATCCTGAAGCTGAAGATCTATGCCGGACCATCATGAGAGATTACCAGCAACATTGATGGCCATTCTGGACCGGCTGACACCCCGGCTCAACCCGTGAGGAAGCCCGACCCAAATCACCGTGCGCACGACAACCAAAACACACTTATCTATTAAGTGCAATCCCAAGACAGACCTGTTTTCACAGGTCTCGCCGAATGGCCACTGAAAGAGGCAACGCCTCGGTACAGCTACCTCACCTTCAAGACTGTCGCCACCGAGGCGGGCTACCGGCGCTCTCGCTACCACCTTCAAGAGTTCTACGCCCGCCCACCGCCGGGGAACGTCGCCTCGCCTCACGTCTCACCTCATTTCCACCTCACCCCGCCTAACCGCGGGCCGGTGACGTACGAGGGCGAGAGGTGTCGCCATATTGACAGGCGGCGGCCCCAATAAGTAGTAACTCGTATCCATATGAGAATGTTGAACTTACTTATTCGTCTTTAAAATTCGATAACAAATGACTTATTAATTATATTCAATTTAAAGTTTGAACAAGCTGCATGTCGATTAAATAAAAATACGCACCTGTATGAGACACGGCTGACTGTTTTGAGTATCACGCCATGTCCCGAGAGTCAGAACTTTTTTTTAAGCAACCTAGGGAGATTAAATATAGCTTAAATTTTTAGCTAATGTATTTACTATATATAGTACAAAGAAAACTTCAGTAAAATTCGTTAAGAATTTCATTAACTACATTTTTTTTACTTTCATCTGTTATTCTAGGAAATCCCTTGTGTTTTATGAAACAAAAAGTATCCTAGATTAAACTAGCTGTTACCCGCGGCACTGCACGAGTTTTTTTTTAAATATCTATACTATAATAAAACTGTAACAAAGCCAAATCTGTACATTAAATATTTTTTGAAAATTTTATCGGGGTAGACTTTGTTATCGATATAGAAGCCAAAAATAATCCTTTTACAATTTTTGTCTGTCTGTCTATCCCTGTGAATACGTATCACTCTGAAAGTACTGAACCAATTTTGACGAAAGTTGACACAGTGATAATTAATATTATAAGATTACTTTTTGTCCCATAAAATGCAAGGGGTTCTTCAGGATAACGAAAGATAAAAATTTGTAATTAGTGTAACTAGGTTTATTTGCGACACCTTAGTACAAGAGTCAGCAACGTTGGAAGAACGAGAAATTTAGAAAAGCTGGTTCTTTAATATATCTTCCAAACAGGATTCAGGCATCACTCCTTTACAGATCAAAATGTTTATTTATAAATAGTTTTAAGATTATTTTTTTCAGTATCTTTTAAACGTTATTAAAAACATTAATTTATCACTGACAATTTTGTTATTGACTTTGGAAATATAATGTGCCTGATGATATTTTTTATAAATAAAATAATTCATTTCAAACCATTTTATTTTTTCCATTCCAAAGAAAATATTTGATTTTATTGATGACATGCGTCTATAACAGGCGCTTCCACAATTATCGCTCTCTTTATCATACAGCCAGTGTTGCGCTAAACTATAGCTAAGTTATTCTATATATATTATTTTTAATTTACCCTCTTTTATTTCTAAATAAAATAATATTAAAATTACAGCTATATAAACAATTATAAGTTCGACACGTACGCCACCTACAGTGACATGTAGCTTATACATTAGATATATAAATCCTAACAGTGTGTTAAATGAGGTTTATCAATAGCAATATATTTGGAACCTTAACCCTCCATGTAACTTCCTCAGTGCTCACTTACACAGTATAAAGAACTAATAAAACAATGACTTAAAGATGTTATTAGAATATATAATATGCCCATATTGTCAATAATTAATACGTTTATGAACTCCACCGCCCGCTTGTAATCTAAACTTTGCTCGGCAAATAGTCTGGATCTCATATCCTCCACACGAATCCCAGATACGAATTGATCTATTAAATGTACCTCTAAGCTGTCACCAAAACTGCAGGTTTTGCAGGTATATACTTTATTATATTTTATAGGTAACACAATCTCACCTGATGTTAAATGACGACGTGCTCGAAGATGGTAAACATATTAAATAGAAGAGACTGATTCTCAAGGGCAGCTGCCGGAATACCCAACAGATGCTTCGTGACAGAATTTCAACTTAAGAGCTGTAGCTAGCGAGGCGGACTTAGAAAATATCTTCTAGCACTTATACTATGGCTTCATCACGGTGTTTTCCTTCATCAAAAACTCCGACTTAGTTGGAAGGATTTGAATCTACGTCCATCGACGCTGTGTCCGAACACGGTAACAACTGACCCATCATCGCTTAAATTATATAATATTACATAATAAATTACTATGACACGTTTATTATATAAGAATAGTAACTAACAGCAACAAACCAGCTGCGTATAGAAGTCTTGTGGTTTATTTGGATTAATTATGTGTTCTCTTTTGTTTTACTTTATTCTAATTTTGCTGTTTATTAATCATCTTATGCCTTTTTGTGCTCTTAATTCAATTACTCTGTTAAATGTCATAAATATTTTTCAATTCACATAGTAAAGCTCGCATTACCGTTTAAGTGATTACTTTAAGTGCTTCTAGTTTTAGAAGAATTGCCCGGAGAATATACACCCTATTTGTAGAACGAAAAGAAGATGAAGAGTTCGCAGATCGACTTAGACTGCAGACGTGTGCGATCCAACACGCTCGCAGTGATATGTAAACAAATTTTCACACACAAATTTACAGTTATAATGTTGTGAATACTTGCAATAATTGGGCTATTATTAAATGTGATATGAATATGAATTTGAGTGTGTAGGAAGTATTTATAGTCGCTTATGGGTGCCTGGTCAAGGAGTGGAAGAGGAGTGGGCCTCGTGTTCCCCGGTTTTCGATCCCAACTATCTCTGTAGGCGTAGTTCGGTTTATCGGACTGCGCTTCCTACCTTGGGATTGCATAACCACTCTAGCATCTCTGTTCGAGATATCTCTATCTATAGACTTAGAGTTGAATTATCTGATATAGATCGGGTTTCTGCTGCCTTGCCCAGGATCGTTTTACAATAAAAATGCATTTTTTAAATTAATTTCTATATTAGATATATAATGTATATATTTTATCACACGCACAATACAGTATATAATATAGGATAAATATAAAAAGGAAAACTTTATATAATGTATATGTACTACCCGCGTATTTAATTAACAAAAACCCCAAAATGAATGTGAAATGATATGATATTAAAATTCCGATAAATATTATTAGTAGATTTCCCATCTGAAACAAACAATGCGTTATTAACATACAAGGAGTAAAGAAAATAATTAAAACTAATATTTTTTATTCTCAATTAAAGAAGATAGCATGGTAAGAACTTTAAATTCCGCCGAGGGTAAACATAGTAATAAGACACTTAAAACTTGTCTGAAAATACTATTTACCTGCTGATCCGTGTGTGGTGATTTTACTATAGTAGGCATTTCAATCCAAGAAGAGGTCTTTAGGTGAGTTATACTCTCTAGCTTTTTCTGCAATGATAGTATGTGTGCTTAAAAAAACAAGTATTTAAATAAAATCAAAGAAAAATGCAAAAAATATTTTTTAATTCTATTCTCTTTTTTCAATGAAAACTACTTTAGGCTCGTTGTGACTTGTTTTTTTTTTATATCATAGGAGGCAAACGAACAGATGGGTCACCTGATGTTAAGTGATCACCACCGTCCATAGACACTTGCAACACCAGAGGAGTCGCAAGTGCGTTCCCAGCCTGTGTTTGGGAGAAGGGGGAGTGGGGAAGAGAGGAGGGGAGGGAAGATGGGTAACCGGCGTTCTCACTGACCGAACGAAACGCAATAATGCAAGCACTGTTACTTCGCGTCGGTTTTCTAGTAGTCCGGTGAAGCTGTTAAGACCTTGCTTGGTCAATAGCGTAGTCAGTTCGAGAAAAAAAAAAAAAAAAGTCGGTTTTCTGGGAGAGGGTGGTACTTCCCCGGGCGAGCCGACCCATTGATACGATACGAAAAGACAAACATTCACACGATTTAAAAGGCAAGAGAATGAGATATAGAATACATTATGCAATCTTTCTTATATAAATTGTTGCCATAGTTTATTTTATAAATAAGTAGTCGCGTACAGAAGGTGGGTGAAGATGAGTTTGTATTTTATAATCCAATATTCCGGTCTGAGGTGTATATTCGTATAAACGTTAATATTGGAGTATTGGAGTAATTGTAAAATTTATATTTGAGTAATAAAATAAGTTTGTGAGGCTTAGAAAAAGTTTTGCAAGTTGCAACCACCATAAAAAGCTCTACCACCATGCGAAAATATTTCGTAGTTATTATATCTGGCAACTGACGTTTGCAGATCGTCATGGCAACGGCTGTCGGCGATATTTGGTCGACCTCTTGATATTCACCGTTGTTTTAAATGATTCTGATTTTTGATTCTGCAAACTGTGATAATTAAAAAAAAACGAATGATGGACCATTTTTATTATTAAATTTGGTACAAAAAATTCTTTTAGTCGAATTTCTATCTTCAATATTTGATTTGTTATATAGCTGAAAAATTCAAATTCCCGGTTTTTTGCATTGTTTTAACTAAACTGTATCTAATATATCTAATCTCTCTCACTAATATATAAAATCTCGCGTCACAGTTTTTTGGTTGAACTCTGAAACGGTTCGACCGATTTTTATCAATTTTGTTATGTTGTGTTATCTTTAGGTACATTTGCTAAGTATGAGAATAAGTCGCACAGTATATATCACAACATAGGTGATTAGAGTGTCCATATCCAATCAAAAAAGTAACTAATGTTTTGTTGAAAATTTCTTTTTGTTTTATTTTTTTAATTGACATCAAAACATATCTTAAACTCCATATTTTCATCTCATAACACCCTCTCATTATTTTAACGCGATTATAATATTTTTTATGAAGAATATCCATATCATTTAACCATGGTCGTATTTCAAACATAACGAAATTATTTGTGATATTGAATGACAAATGGCACTACGTCCGACTCACCGAACTTTCATTCATTACTACATGCGTAAGTCATTTTAGGAAGCGTCACGTTATTTTGTTATTTAATTCTGCATTTGTTGTGTATCACAACACAGTTCGTGCAAAATTTGTACAAACTATTTTAATTTATAAGAAACTAACAGTTACCCGCGGCTTAGCCCGCGTTGAGTCTCAGAAATAGTCGGACCTATTTTCACAGGACTTTCATTAGCAGATAGCTAAAATATAAAAAATATAATATAAAACAATTTCAATAGTTTACGTACGGTACGTTCCTCCTTTTGGTATTAGTAGTACTAGGGCATTTTTGTTTCTTGTATACATCGGGACGCGGTCATTCGGATCTTCTGCAAATAAGATATATTTTGTGATGGTTATATTGTTTGAAGTAAATTAAATGTAGGGTAGTTATACTGCGACAGCCTAAATAAAGAGTGGCGTTCGCCATGTTCACTCACTGGATTGCCCCGTTGTTACCCACACGAGGACGTACCGTAACCGAGTTCCGCGTTTTTAATATCGCTCGTCCTGTGCAACAATGCGTCCCAGTAAAGATGCCTCTTCGTTGCGAAGCAAAAAAGGTCCTTTTCAGGACCAACCAGATCTCCCTTCGTCGTCAAGACACCCGACAACCACCAGCATGCCTACGGATACCGAACTCTTACAACAACAGACCACCGCTACGCTCACCGGACTCCGCACCACCGTGCCTGCACCTCCGTCGACTTCAGACCCGCGACAGAGGCCGTCCGACGAGACGTCTTCTCGGACAGATGAGTTCGAGAGAGATATCATCGCTCTCGTCCAGCTAATTTTGCGGGAGCACTGTCCGAGGGGATGGCACGTTGGATGGCGCTGTACATGCACGTTATCGAGGCCGTAACCGAGGGCAAACTGCCTTCCACAATCGACGCGGCGGCGCTCGAATGCGCCGCCCGCGGAAAACTCGTGATATCCACTATCCCAGACGTGCCGTCTAACCCGCTCAGTCGAGCGCTGCGACGTAAGCGCAGCGAACCCGAAGCAGGGCACGCCGCGAATCGCGCATCATTGCCGCCTGAACCCGAAATCCAGCCAAGAAAGAAGCCCTGTATCACGAAGCCCGCGCAGCCGACAATTACGCCGCGCGCGATTATCGAAATCCCAGCGGCGCGGGTGTCCGCACCCAACCCCGCGCCTGCACCGTCGCGTGAGGCCGCCCGCGAGCAGCCTTCGTACGCTACCATCGCAGCGCCGCCTGGCGGAGCCACCAGACAACCCGACGTAAACAAGGCAATAAGGAACCCTAAAAAGGCTATACCTTGCGTCAGTGCTGCCACTAAGACCACCACTGAGTACAGCGACGAGAGAACTACGTCGGTCACAGAGAAGGGTCCCCGATATCCTCCGATTATCGTGGAGAAGCTGCCCAACTGGGTTCAGCACTTCACGAAGATAGCAGAAACACTCGGACATCCCCCGAACACCCGTCCGTACGGACAAGGAGTCCAATTCATATCGGCGGACGCAAATGCGTACCGTGTCCTACAGTACTACCTCGGAAAGCAAGAGGGGGTGCATTGGTTTTCATACACCCCCCCTGCACAAAGAAGGTCGTGATACGCGGCCTACCTATGGAGACAGACCCGGCCGTCATAACAGAAGCTCTGCGTGTGAAGGGGCACACCGCGGAGTATGTGCGGCAGATAAACGGGCGCGGCGGTAGGCAGGGGTGCATCTACCACGCGGTCCTGACAAGAACTCCTGGCCTTATTCCGGCCATCTATCAGATCGATGACCTCCTGAACATGACGGGGATGTCCATAGAGGCGTGGCGAGGCAAACGCCGACCGGCTCAGTGCTATCGGTGCCAGCAATTCCGCCACGCCTCTCAGAATTGCCACCGGCAGATAACCTGCATGCCGTGCGGGGGGCCCCACCCCGCACACCAATGTGAACGCCCGAGGCGAGAGCCTTTGTTAAGGGCGGCGGATAGATGCCACCATTAGAGGAGTGATCCTGGGATGGTTTCCCCGCAAAAAAAAATCAAAAAAAAATGTTCACTCATTCTTTCGACGGTTGTCGTACCGTGCAGTAGCTCTGTCCGAACTGGTGTCGGTCACCGGTCACGGTACATGCGCAAGTCATTTACTAGAAGCGTCACGTTATTTTGTCACTTAATTCTGAATTTGTTGTGTATCACAACAACAGTTCGTACAAAATTTGTACAAATTATTTTAATTTATAATAATTTAACAGTGACACTCCTTCTTCGTCCGCGTTGAGTCTCAGGAATAGTTGGACCTATTTTCACGGGACTTTCATCAGCAGATAGCTAAATTTCAATAGTTACATACCTGAGTACCTTCCTTGTTGTGGTAGTGTTAGTAGTATATATATATATCTGTGTGTGTAAAGAAACTAGTATTTATTAAATTTTTGCATCTGTTGCAAATCATGAAGTAATAATAAAAGTAATCATGTTGAGATTCGACAACAAACGGTGGTTGTGGTGATTATAATAAAATTTAGATTTATGATAAAAACGATTAATATTGGAATAATAAACTTTAATTGTTGCTTCCCTTGTTACAGAGCAACGCATTAGTTTTATTACAATTCCGCAAACCTTTCAAAGTATTGTGTTATATATATATATATACTCTGATATATACTATCGGCCCGTTACGTGCTTCGCTACGTATAAAGTGAAATAATAAAAATAAAAATTTGGAACATTAAATAATTTTATTCCATGTTGACATGCTTCGCGAAATGATTTTGGGTCATTGACGTTAACTAATAACAATCGCAAATAAAAACACTTGGCATTGTTTGGATGTACTGTATATATTCTCCCAATTGCATCTGTTTGGAAAATGCCTGGATGTCCATCGACTGTTGTTCCTTGTTTACGCCTTTGAATTATTTTCGAAGACGCATTTCATGTGTATTACCAAGTCACTTCAGAATATAACAAATTTGTCGCAAATGTATCAGTTTTTACTGGTTTCAGCATGAATGGGTCGGCTCGTCCGGGGTAGTACCACCCTCTCATAGAAAACTGCTTGCTTGCATTGTGAGATTGTGGCCGAGCGCGTACCAGTTGAACATAAAAAAAAAACGTACTTGTACATGTGCATTATACAGACCAACGAAGATGTCGGTTCGGAACCCAACGGTCATTTTTTTATATATATTTTTTTAAGAATCATATGGAGATGAATTATCGCTAATGAATTAAAGCGAATCACTATGTCGGGCTTTTTCACCATATACATGGTGGTTGCGACCCAGTCAGGCTGTAAAACGCTACCACCCCGCTTTCGCCACTGCCTCGTTCGTTATTCAGCAGGGTGCACCACGTGCAGGTGAGGTTGGCTTGGGTGTCTCAAATCTTATGATGTTATTTGACACCCCTTACACCCCAAAAGTGTGTTCACCTTACACTGTGTTCAAGTTTTTATATTCTACGCATCTATGTTCAAAGAACTGACAAAAATTGGTGTGAATTGTAGTTACATAGAGTTACACTTCTTGTCAGTGTTGATAATGAAGGGACGACAAACTGTGGTAGTGGCCGCGATAGACCCATATCCTCCAATGAAGATTTTGTAATGTTTGTTGTAGATTTCAATAAAACTTTTTATAATAACGTGATAAGTTTCTATCGCAAACATTTTCAAAATTTATTTTGTGTTCCTATTCAAGAAGTTTATTCTACGTTAGTTTTGTTTCCAATTTTTGATTAATAATATATTACGTATTAGAAAAATAAAGTGTGTGTATGTTATACTAGCCGGCCCGTGCCCACTTCGTTGGGCGGTAATACGTAAGCGTGGAATGGTTATTTTGCGCTAAAACGCAGCAGAAGCTCTGAAAAGGAAAAAATACCCCGATTTTGCAACATTCTTCATTACTGCTCCGCTCCTATGGATCTTGGCGTGATGATAACCTTCCCTGATAAATGAGCTATATAACACTGAAAGAATTTTCCAAATCGGACCAGTAGTTCCTGAGATTATCCCTTACAACGTCACAAACTCTACCTCTTTATAATATTAGTATAGATTAAAATAATAACGTTTTGGTGAATGAATATGGTCACAAATAACAAAAAAATATTTGTTTAAAACCCCACCGTTATGTCTGTCTATCTGTTTATTTGTTTGTTCCGGGTAATCTACGAAACGGCTGGACCTATTTTAACGGGAATTTTACTGACAGATAGCTGAAAATATAGTGAGTGTCTTAGGTTTTTTTTTGTCCGAGTTCTATTTCGAAAATAGTTGGGCCGATTTTCACTGAACTTTTACGGGCAGATAACTAACTAATGAGCGATTTTATTTTAAACTAGTGGTCTCGGCAGACGTTGTCCCGCCCTGATAGTAAAAAGAAAACCTTGACAAATTATACCTAAACCGTCTCCATGGGTTACTGTGTTGTGGTCATGATTTATTTGTAAAGAGAATAAAAATATTATTTGTATTGGAAGCTCGTATAGTACGTACATTTTTCTTTTTGGATACTACAATTAGTGATTTGTGATGTCATTTTATTCCTTTAAATTATTCTAATTTATGTCTTTCGTCACAAGTTTTATATTTATTAATTATTAAATCCATTCATTCAAACGGTGGGTGGGTTTAGAAAAAGTCTTACATCCATTCAAAAAAGCCCTACCACCATGCGATAATGTTCCGGCATTATCATATCCGGCAGCTAAAGTTTGCACGTCAATGTGATAGTGGCTACGGGCTATACACTGCCGAGCTCTTGATGGTTGCCGTTGTTTTAGATTAGTGTGATGCAACAAGCACAGTGGTGTCACCATCAGGGCAATAGCGTAGTAAGGTCAAAAAAAGGGTGCCAGTGTGCCGTAATATTGTTATCACTATTTTTATAGTTATTATATTTATATATAACCAATCCTTTTAATAGTAATTTTATATTTTCAATTTCTATATGAAGCTTCGTAACAATACACTATAATCACATAGCTCGATGTACAAGATTTATAATTAGTATCACTCGAGAATCGAAAACCATTCCTCGTTATTTAAATAATTATATTACCTCTGTAAGCAACTGGGCTTGCGAATATTGGAATTTTACTTGAACGCTCGGGAGCTCCATTTCCTGCCAATAAGAAAGATTATGTAATGGTTGTGGTATATTAAAATATTTATATATATTTCGACCACAATCTCACCAGATGACAATGTGGCCCAAGACGGTAAACACGCCATATCTAGACTAGATTTCAAGTGTAGCACACATACCCACAATAGCTACGCGATAAAGATTCAATTTGAGGGTGGTGGTAAGATAGGTGGCCAAAACGAATAAAAGCTTTACCACCTTGCTATCGTTTCATCACGGTGATTTCTTTCAGGGAAAGCTCCGGTGAAAAGTAAATTAACTAAATATATGTAAATTAATGTATGCCATAAATCATATTTATTCTAATGATAAAAACACATTTGCAAGTATGTATCTCCTACAGGAGCCGAGTTTACGTGTATAGTGATATAGTAGTGTATAGTATATAGATTAGTGTCCATGTAAAAAAAAAACTATTTTTTTTTGACAATTTATTTATGTATTTTTTTTATTTTACCCTATCATTTTTTTAACGCGATTTTAATATTTCTTATGAACAATATCCATATAATTTAAACATCGATCGTATTTCAAACAAAACGAAATTACTTGTGATAGCTGACCCGTGCAACTTCATCTGCACCAAATCGATTAATACCGATTTCAATTTTTAAACACGAAAAATCTTAATAAACCCGATTGCAGCGACACCTACCGTTTCCAATTGTGAATCCAAACTATCAAAGGACTACCGAATCCTGTTTGGATGGGCATAATATATCTTCATATTATAGAACCAGCTATTATAAAATTCTCGTTCTTCCAACGTTGCTGTCTCTTGTACTAAGGTGTCGCAAAAAAGTCTAGCTACATTAACTACAATTTTTTATTATAGTATAGATAATAGATATTGAATGACAGATGGCACTACGTCCGCTAACTAATCTCTATGCCCCCAGATTACGCAAAGAGCGCAAAAGCATAGCAAAATGATGAAGAACTGCTCCAGTTGTTACAAAATCGGACCTCTTCGTCGAAGCTGCGACAAGTCACCGTCCCAGGGACAAATGTCCACTTATACTGTGATATATCTGTGCCAAAACCACGTCTTTATATTCTTACAACATTTCGCCAGGAAATATTTAACACTGTTCACAGCTTAAGCCACCCAGGTGTAGCAGCCACCAGGTTAATAACAGAACGGTTTGTTTGGCCAGCGGTAAGAAGAAACTGCCGAGAATGGGTAAGAGCATACGAACCGTGCCGGAGGAGCAAAATACATAGGCATACAAAGTCACCGCTGGGCACGTTTCAAACCCCGGCTGCGCGATTTAATCACATCCACATCGACTTGATCGGACCGTTGCCGCTTTGTAAAGAGTACAGGTACTGTCTAACGATTATCGACAGATTTACGAGGTGGCCAGAGGTACAGCCCCTATGGTATATAAATGCTGAAACTGTCGCCAGAGGACTCTTCAATATTTGAATAGCGCGGTTCGGGTGCCCCAGCATAATCACGACCGATCAGGGGAGGAAATTTAATTCACACCTATTCAAATGTTTGGTGGCCATGTGCGCCATGCAGATTAAGTACACTACGGCATATCATCCGGCGGCCAACGACATGGTGGAAAGACTACATCGCACACTCAAGGCGGCGATCATGGCACACGGCGGCAACCAGTGGACAGAAGCCCTACCCGCTGTGATGCTGGGGCTAAGATCTGCATGGAAGCCTGACATACAGGGTTCACCAGCCGAGATGGTCTATGGGGAGTTACTCCGGATACCTTGTGAGTACTTTAAGTCTCATTATACAAAAAATATACAGCCAGTGTATTTTTTTTTTCGAACTGACGACGCTATTGACCAATCATGGTCTTAACAGCTTCACCGGACTACTAAGGCGACCTTACCTTGCCTATGAAATTGCCGTTCTGTATGAAAAAATTGAAATCGATTTGTATTAATCGAAGTAATCACCCGTGCAATCAATGTATCTTTGCCAACGCAGTGGCAGTTTATTGATGCCCTTCTTAAAGAAATCAGCTGGACGGGAGGCAATAAATTCTTCAAAGGCATTTTGTACTGCCTCTTGTGTATTGAATTTTTTTCCCGCCAAGGAGTTATCCAAATTCTGGAGAAAAGTAGTCTTTAGGTGCAAGGTCTGGTGAGTAGGGCGGATGACGGAGAACTTTCAAACCCCAGTTCTCGCGTGTTGTCGTGCAAGAGCAGCGGAGACGAGCGATTGACCAATGCTGGTTGGAGATGTGCCAGCTTCTCCATCATTGTGTTCAGTTCTTCACAGTACACATCTGCAGTAATGCTCACCCCGTTTGGTAAGAAGCTGTGATGAATCACACCGGCACTAGACCACCAAACAGTGACCATCACTTTTCTAGGGGTAAGTTTTCGTTTAGGGCATTGTTTAGGTGCTGAACCAGGATCCAACCAACTTGTTGAGCGCTTGCGATTATCAAACAGAATCCATTTTTCATCGCA
>MU159058.1:239796-253999 GCA_015888305.1 Antheraea pernyi | reverse complement strand
CTGCCACGACGGTACTCATATTCCATAATTACTCAAATTTTTAACATATCCATGATGACAAAAAAGATTGAAATGCGATGAAAATGTAACACTAATCAATAAACAAATGACTACTTTTGGAAAAAGAATTCCATGTTTTTAAAATAAAATTAATTTGAAATTAGAATTCTTAGCCAAACAAATATTATTTTGATTTGAAATGGCCAGTACTGCAGAATGGCAATTTCATAGGTAAAGACCTATTATTTAATCAGGCATGAGAATTTCTAACTTACATATATATTTATTTTTCGTTTTACTTCTGTTTATGTTATAGAATAAAAATGTCTTCACTTTTAATTAATGTGTAATATGCAAGTTGTGTTTACTTAAGAAATTGTATATCGTAGTCAATGATGAAAGTAATACTTTTTGTTTTAGAATAAGCCGATGTAACAATTATTGTAAACCTATTTTATATATAAATAAATTACATTATTCCCTTCGTCTACTTGTTTTTGCTCAATTATTCCTATTACATCATTTTTGTTATTATGTTACTTTGTTTATATATCTACTTATATTCCCATATACCCTCTACATATGCCTAAAGTACTTTAAGCTTGCCTAGCGTTCCCCGTACGGGATGTAAGACAGACGCTAGGGCAGCATTCATAACATTATTAGAATAAGGAATTATTAGAATAAGAAATTAGGATAGCAGTCTAGAATCGACTCTCGTAGAATGTACACGTAGGTTAGGAAGTCTCAAATCGACTATAATAGTTTTTAAGTTATATTATAATCAATGTCTAAAATCGACATAACTATTAAATAAATTGTCTAATATCGACTGTAGTTTTTAAAAAGTCAACCCAAGTGCTCCCGAAGTTAACTATCTAGAGCTAGTTGTCAAATAAAATTGGCACTAGCCTTAAGCGCTCGCCTTAGTAGGCCAGTGTAGCTGTAGGTCAATAGCGTAGTCGGTTCGAGAAAAAAAACTTATAGTACATTTTTCTTTTTGGATACTACATTTAGTGATTTGTGATGTCATTTTATTCATCTAAATTATTTTAATTTATGTTTTTCGTTACAATTTTTATATTTATTAATTACTAAACCCATTTATTTACATGGTAGGTGGGTTTAGAAAAAGTCTTATATGCATTAAAACAAGCCCTACTACACTGAAACACCTGCATGCATTCGTGGTTAAACTCCTCCAAAACGGCTCCACCGATTTTTATCAATTTTGTTATGTACAAATACCAAGTATGAAAATAGGTCGTAAAGTATATTTCACACCTTTAGGTGATTAGAATGTCCATGTGCAAAAAAAATAACTATTTTTTTTTACAATTTTTTTTTTAATATAATATCAAAAAATACCTTCAACTCCAAATTTTCATCCTCGTAATTCCACCTTCTCATTATTTTAACGCGATTTTGAATATTTTTTATGAACAATATCCATATCATTTAACCATGGATCGTATTTCAAACAGAACGATATTATTTCTGATGTTGAATGAGAGATGGCACTACGCTCGCCTCACCGAACTATCATTCATTCATACATGCGCAAGTCATTTACTAGAAGCGTCAAGTTATTTTGTCATTTAATTTTGAATTTGTTTTGTATGACAACACAGTTCGTGCACAATTTGTACAAATTGTTTTAATTTATAAGTAACTAACAGTTACCCGCAGCTTCGCCCGCGTTGAGTCCCAGGAATAGTTGGAACTATTTTCATGGGACTTTCATTAACAGATAGCTCAAATTTCTATAGTTACATATCTGATTTCCCTGCTTGTTGTGGTGGTTTATATATTAATGGACCACTGGTATATGTCGTGCTGAACATCTCAAGTCCTGCAAATAAGATATATTTTATAATGGTTGTGGTAGACTAAAATATATATATGTGGGCTGCTGAAAGTCTCACTTCCTGCAAATAAGAAATATTTTATAATGGTTGTGGTAGATTGAAATATATATATGTATATATCTCTCTCTAATATATAAATCTCGTATCACGGTGTTTGTGGTTAAACTCCTCCAAAACGACTCCACCGATTTTATCAATTTTGTTATGTTCAAGCTTTAGCAATGTAATTTAGCAGCAGGCACATACGTAGCAGAAAATTAAGGGAATACATACATATCCATAACAAAATTTATCCCAACGAGGGTTGATGTCAGGCAGACGGTCGATCGTAAAAAATTAAGCCAAATCATATACCACAACATAAACATGTTATGCCGACTCTACTTATATGGGATAAGGGTAAGAAGAAGAAGAAGTTATGTACATTTACTGAGTATGAAAGTATGTCGTAAAGTATATTTCACACCTCTAGGTGATTAGAATGATTATTTAAAAAAAAAAATACTATTCATTTTTGACAATTTCTTTTTGTTTGTTCTTTTATTTGGCATCAAAAAATACCTTCAACGCCAAATTTTCATCCTCGTAACTCCACCTACCCATTTTTTAACGCGATTTTAATATTTTTGATGAACGATATCCGTATCACTTAATCATCAATCGTATTTCAAACAGAACGAAATTATTTGTGATGTTGAATGACAGATGGCACTATATCCGCCTCATCGAATATCCATCCATACATGCACAAGTCATTTACTAGAAGCGTCACGTTATTTTGTCATTTAATTCTGCGTTTGTTGTGTATCACAAGACAGTTCATGCAAATTTTTTGCAATTTATTTTAATTTATAAGTATCTAACAGTTACACGCAGCTTCGTCCGCATTGGGTTTCAAATATAGTTCGACTTTTTTTCACAGGATTACACTAGGGTATTTATATACAGGATATTTTCACATTAGCAGTAACTTAGGCTATTTTATAACTAACTATTAGCAGCGTCTTCGTCCATGTGGAATATAGTACAAAAATTGTTAACTTCAATTAATGTGCACGACATTTGAACTTAACAATGAGTCACGCACTGTACTCACTGCTTAATTACTGAGTCACTGCTTCTTTAGTTTATTATATTTGCTTAGTGCAGTGTCAATGTGTTGCACTTGTAGTGCATGTAAGAGAGTCATAATAAAGCAGTCATACTGAAAAGACGTGTATTGATTATTTAAATATTGCTTCCCGCAAACCGCAGCATGGTGACCCTGCTAGCGCGAGCGCGGCGCCCCAACGCGACGCTTTCGAATATAACAGGAAGCTAATATAGTCGGTGGTTTTCGGTGTGAATTTCGAAATGTTAATTTAAAATCCAAAAATTTCAATTTAAACGTCCGAAAATGCCATTAAACAAGATACAAGAAATAGGGAATGTGTAAATTATTAAAAACCGAGAAAAAATTATTTGAAGAATGCTATGTGACTATAAGGAAGGTAAGAACGCAAGAAAAAAAAGTATAAAATTGTGTCGTACAAAATTTCGCGTGAGTGAATGCCATAATGAAGAGGTGAAAATCACTATGTTATTGAGATTAATGATGTGTTCATTTTTTTTTTATCCTATGAAAAACTGATTAGTTAAGTAATAGGCATATAATTTTAGTCATGTAAGTATATTGTAACTAAAATTTTATGGAAGAACAAACAGCGTGTCAAATGAGGTTTGTTGTCAGAAACATATTTGGAACCTTAACCCACAATATAACTCAGTGCTCACTTACACTTTATATGGAACTAATGAAACTTAAAATATTATTATAAAGATTTACATTTAAATTACATTCAATATACATTGACATTATAATTATGATTTTGTGACTATACAAAAAAATTAACGCTTGTCTGTTCCGCAAGAAATTGTATTATGGAACTCTTTACATAATACGTTTATAATCTAAGATCTTTTTAGGAAGACCTCTATATCATTAATGTTATTAATAATTATAATGTCGAATTGTAAACAATAAGCTGATAATTATTTCTCTTATTAAAAATAAAGAATGAGTTGAAATCTTGCTAAATTTCATGCAGACAAAGTCGCGTGTAACAGCTAGTCTAAAATAGAATAACCTCAATTACTTTTTATTAGGTTCGCTATCTACCAGTGAAAGTCCCATGAAAATCGGTTTAACCGTTTTGGTCATAGCACAGCGGGCGATGCCACGGTTAACAGCTAGTTTAAATTAAAATACATTAAATTACTTTTTATAAGGTCCGTTATCTGCCAGTGAAATTCCAGTGAAAATTGGTCGAAGCGTTTTGGAGAAATCACGGTGGGCGAAGCCACGGTTAACAGTTAGTCTAAATTAAAATAGACTAAATTACTTTTTATAATGTTCGCTAAATGTCAGTGAAAGTTCCGTGAGTATCAGTCAAACCGTTATGGATATAGCACTACGGACGAAGCCACGATGAACAGCTAGTATAAATTAAAATTGTTTACATTACTTTTTATATTGTCAGCTATATCCGGAGGCACTGTAGTGCCTCAAGCCAAGTACACGTTCAACAACATATGTAATAATGTGTGTGAACATGTAGGCGTGAGGCTACTGTGCCTTTTATTCTCGAGTCAGATGTAAACATAACCTAAAAACACTTTACACTAGCTTCAAATATGTTAATTATTCGTCCTTTCTACAAAACACCAACAGCTATTTTGTTATGTTAATTAGTTAATGTTATTCTAATTTATAAAATTTTCAATCCCCCGTTTTGTGATTCTACAAGAGATTTTACTAATTTCGGACGATTTTTTTATTTCTAAGTTGGTACAATAGACAATCGGACCATAGTTACAAAAAAATATAAGATATTGAGAAATATGACCTGCTTTTATAAGAGTAAAGTTTCGCTCAATATTTATCTGAAATATACAACTTCAGGGAAACAGATGCAAAGTAAATAACAAAGGAAAGTAATTATAACGCATTGATTTTTTGTGCGCAATGAACATCTAATTGGACTAATTGCATTATTTACGCAATAACCCTTATAACTTTAACTATTACAAACCGTTTGATTGTGGAACCTGTTTTCGATAAATGTAGCTGTTAGTGGCTCTTGTCATTGTTATAGTTAACTTTAACAGTTACAATAACCGACATTTGGTGCAACTCAGCCTAATAAAATTCAACTTGAAAGTAAATCCGAACAAATGAAATTTAAATTGTAGAAAATTACCCCGTCCCAAAAAATACAGATGAATTAAAACATTTTATTTCATTTTGTAATTATTACAGAAAGTTTATAAAGAATTTTGCATAAATAACCATTCCTTTAAATATTTTTTTCTCGAAAAAATACCCCTTTTATTTGGTGTAATCAGTGTGATTTTTTTTTTAATTCGTTAATATCACCACATGTTTTACAATACCTAGATTTTTCAAAAGGGAATGAGCTTACTTTACAAACTGATATTTCAGGAATCAGTTTCGAAGTAGTACTTTGTAATAAAGACATGCGACCAATTGCTTACGCAAGTCGACCTTTAATTAAAGCTGAAAGAAATTACCCAACTATACAAAAAGAATTAATTGCAGTTGTATGGGGAGTAAAGTATTTTAGGCCATATCTTTTTGGTAGAAAATTTACAATCAGACAGATTTACTATTGTATCTGTTTAAGGGAAAAGAAAATACAGTAGCTGATGTATTGTCTAGAGTATCTATAAGCTCGGACAAGTTAAAATGTGTTAATGACAAAATAATCAATGTTGTGACTAGAGCGCAAACAAAATTAAAAGATCCAAACGACACCTCTTTCGCTCATAATGAAACAGACTATCGGTTTGATCAGGCGAGGATCGTGGAATTATTACAGAAACCGAGTGATGACGTAGAGATGGTCTTAATAGAAGGAAAGGAATTGAATAGGATTAGAAAACAAAATATAATAAATGTAGAAGCCCTTTTTGTGTTTTATTTTTAATAATACTGTACATTCGTCAACAAAATATACCCTATATGAGTTAGTATTCGTTCTCATACAAGTCGTACACGTACTTGATTCAGATCACCGCCCCGTCGTATTACAGTTAGGTTTTAATTCAGACTTCACCCCTCCGTCGGTTAGGGTGGCTGATTATGTTAGGTTTGCCCGTTATTTCAAAGAAAATCCATCGTCTAACATTTTAGACGGGATCCCAAACGTGTTGACGTCTAGAGCCGACGCGGATTCGGCTATCGATTCCCTGGTCGACTATCTTCAGACCGCCGTCAGAGAGACCTCGAAAGAGGTACAAGCGGCGAACGATCGCCGCTTTATACTCCCTGACGACGTGAAAGCGTTGATCACGGAAAAGAACGCCGCGACTCGAGCTCACGACGCTTACCCGTCTGTAGAGAACCGCGATCGATTACGCTCCCAATTCTACTGATGAAGTCAAATTTAGCCTTGGATGTTTGTCGTTTACTATGCCTTGAAGCAGCGTTTAGCTTACGTTTCACACCAGATGTGTTTGGGTCCTGATTAGTTCGAGCCGTAGTCCAAGCTTTGT
Source organism: Antheraea pernyi (assembly GCA_015888305.1). Taxonomy (NCBI): domain Eukaryota; kingdom Metazoa; phylum Arthropoda; class Insecta; order Lepidoptera; family Saturniidae; genus Antheraea; species Antheraea pernyi. Next base: position 247,577 of record MU159058.1, on the reverse strand, counting down.
AAGCCGCTTGTTTCAGCTTTCTGGCTTTCTTGCAAAGCCGATTAAACCACGGTCGTTTTTTTACTCCAGCAGCTACTAGTGAGTTGGTAATGTAGTTTTCCATACCAACTAAGATTGTTTCACTGACAGCAGGTGCAGAAGAGTCAGGATTTTTCGATGTGAAGCAGAGCTGCTTCCACGGGTACGATGCGTAGAATTCCCGCAAGCCGTCCCAATCTGCTGATTTATATTGCCATATGCGACGCAAGCTCTCTGGTCTGTGGGGATAAGGCCGCGCGTAAGGCGTACGAGTCCGGACAAGACAGTGGTCAGATGAGCCAAGGGGCGCATCCACAGTAATAGAATACCCATCCGGACGTGTTGTCAGCAAAAGGTCTAGTAAAGAGCTGCTATGGTCCTCGATATCAGGTATTCTTGTTGGAGTTTGTACCAGTTGTGTGAGTCCATAAGTGAGAGCAAATTCGTAAGCAGACCTTCCCGCAGGATTGGTGGATCGAGAATTAAGCCATTCTACATGATGAGCGTTGAAGTCTCCTAATATCACCAACTCCGCAGATGGATATTGCTCGAGTGCTCTATCAGCCATCAGTTGCAGGTGCTCAAAGAGTCGTGATGTGTCTATGTCACCACTGTGAGACCTGTATAGGCACGCGTAAATACGGTTATGACCACCATAATCCATCCGCACCCACATAACTGACAGGTCCCTGTCTTCCAGGCAATGTAGGCGGCGATAGCAAACATCCTCCCGAGCGTACATGCATACCCCAGCACGTCTCAGGAATTTGTGTTCGAGCTTGTGGAAATTTCTCTAATTTTAATGCCGACCCGAAACGTAAACCGAAACGCACAATTGCAGTATTTTTCGATGTCGCCAAAGCCTTCGATAAGGTCTGGCATGGAGGGCTCATCCATAAATTATGTAAATATCACGTACCCGATAAGTTAATACATATTATCCACGATTTTCTCACTGATAGGACTTTCCGCTTTAGAGTGGATGGGGAACTATCCCTGCCCCACCCGATACGCTCAGGTGTGCCACAGGGCTCCATACTCGCGCCCTCGCTTTTCAATCTGTTCATCAGTGACCTACCTCGGTCTAAACGGGTCGAGGTAGGTTGCTATGCTGACGATACCGTTATTTACACTTCCAGCTTGCGGTCGGACTTTCTTAGGAAGCGCATCGAAAAGGCCGTTTGCACACTCGGTGAATGGTTTCGTCGATGGCGCATAGAAGTTAATCCTGATAAGAGCGCCGCGATACTCTTCGATCCTTTACGACGTAATAATAACCTCGAGCCCATCAGGCTATACGGAACCGATATACCTTGGGCCGACGAGGTCAAATATCTCGGTGTTACATTAGATAAACATTTAAATTTCGAGTCACATATAGATAGAGTACGAAACAAAGCCGCTATGGTTTTGGGTCGCCTCCATCCGTTGCTTTGTCATAGGAGTAAGATGTCCCTCAGACACAAGCTCACTTTGTATAAGACGTGTATCCGTCCCGTGATGACATATAGCAGTCCCGTTTTTGCGCATATGTCGAAAGATAATTTTCATAAGTTGCAGGTTCTTCAAAACCGCGTTTTACGTAAAGTGACCGGTGCCCCGTGGTACGTCCGGAGAGTTGATCTACATAGGGACCTAGAGATGCCTTCTATCTGGGCGTACGTAAAATCACTTACGATTAGTTATTTTGAAAAAGCCGCGAATCATCCCAGTCCGTTAGTGGTATCCGCCGCAAAATACGAACCCGTACCAAACGCTGCGCGTAGTAAAAGACGTCCGCGACATATTTTTACCGACCCTCCCGATGAAATAACGGCAGTGAACGATCAGTACCAGCCTGTCTCTCTAAACAGAGCGTGCTCACGCCCACGCCCGCGTAACCACAGATCACGCCGCCGTGGTCTGGGGGTAAATTTCGCTCCCGCACACCAGACTAGGCCCCCCTCGGCAGCAGCTCAAGCCTAGGTCCGTTCCCTCGGCGTGGAGCCCTTGAGTACGCTGCTCGCGCGATACAGTGACACAAAATCTTACATCACTGCGACAACATTACACATATCACCTCCACACACGTGCACGCATACACGCTTACACATGCAAGTGGAAGGGTTTTTTTTTTTTCCCTTATCAAACTGAAATAGTTTAGAATATTATCCGATACGAAATATATATAAGGGTTGTTGAGGTATGTATGCTTGGTACACATATATGTTTCAACAACTCATATATGTATGAATAGTTATTTTAGCTTAGGTTATCTCATAGTTCGCGAATTGCATCTATCAGGCAACTGCCAAAGTCGAGGTGTGTCGCGCACCCTTGAGCTAGTTGTCAAAATAAAATCGGCCTGAGTGCCTTAAGCGCTCGCCTTAGTAGTCCGGTGAAGCTGTTAAGACCTTGAATGGAAATAGCGTAGTCAGTTCGAAAAAAAAACAAAAGTCGTCACGGTATGTTCTCTGATCCAATTATATTAAATTATAAATTGAATTTTAAAGCTTGTAAATAGTGAATTAAAAAAAAAAGTCTATTTATCTATCTCTATTAAGTAGTCTATCTCTATCTATATCTATTAAGTCGTTAATAAATAAGTCATTGTGTTACGTAAAGAGTTTATTTTTCTGTTAATATAAACCAGTGGCGACGAGGTGAAACTGACGGGACGCGTGAGACGATTGCGAAGGAAGGCTACTATATCGTAGTCTGATTCAAAAAGGCATCACAGTAACATCAAGTAATTTGATCGCATAGTTCATTGCGATAACATTGAATAGTTCATCGAGCAGTCTTCACTGATCGTCATTAGTAGTGCTCTGTTGGCTCGGGGACGCGGTCATTATACGAGAACCACAGTTTTTTCTTGCGGCCACCCCGACCTCCGCTTCAAAACCACCACCTTCATTGACTGGCTCGTGCATTATTGCACATCATAGTCGGTGCACCTTCAGGACCTCACCGGCATCCGACTGTCGTCACCGAGGCGGGCTACCGGCGCTCTCACTACCACCTTCGAGAGTTCTACGCCCGCCCACCGCCGGGGAACGTCGCCTCGCCTCACGTCTCACCTCATTTCCATTTCACCCCGCCTAACCGCGGGCCGGTGACGTACGAGGGCGAGAGGTGTCGCCATATTGATAGGCGGCGGCCCCAATAGTATGTATTAAATACTTTACCTTAGTAAAGGATTAACATCAAGCTTCATGCTCAAAATGTTTTAATGTTATAACATCTGTACTATAATTATTTTTTTTATCGGAATCGAAACATTTGGTATAATGCATAATTGGTATGAAAACCAAACACAGCTTTATTTACTTTGGACCATAACACGTTCTTAACTACTATGTTATGTAGAATATCTTTGAAATGTATAATTTAATTTCACGTGTAGTTAAATATACTCTTTTTTATATTTTATAGCTTTTAACGTTAGAGCACAACTTCACCTGATGTTAAATGACGACGTGGTCTAAGATGGTAAATATATTACAAAGATACACCAACAGATGCTTGGCGACGGAATTTCAACTCAAGGGTGGTAGCTAGCCAGACGGACTTAGAAAATACCCTCTACCACTATGCTACTGCTTCAACACGGTGTTTTCCTTTATTGAAAGCTCCTACTCAGTTGGAAGGATTTGAATCTACGTCCATCGACGCTGTTTCTGAATACTATACAACTAACTCACCATCGCTTAAATTATATAATATTACATAATCAAGTACTATGATACGTTTATTCTAAAGTAATTAACAGCAACAAACCAGCTGTGTAAAGAAGTCTCGTGGTCCATTTGGATTAATTACGTGTTCTCTTTTATTTTATTGCAAATTTTGCTATTTATCTATTTATTAACCACTTATTCCTTTCAGTGTTCTTAATTCACTTACTCTGTTAAATGTCATCAATATTACTCAGTCCATATAGTAAAGCCCGCATTATCGTTTCTATTATATTGCTTATCATTTTGCTCTTATATATTTACTTAAGTAAGTCCTACTAGTTGTAGAAATCTTGCTCTGGATATATACACCTAATTAGTATATCCGAAAAGAGGATGAAGAGTTCGCAGTTCACGTTGGCTGCGGACGTATGCGCTCCGACACGCTCTCAGTTATACGTGAACATATTTTTATACACATATTAGTTTCCTGCTTTTAGTTATTGTAGTATGAATATGAATTTGAGTGTCTAGCGAGTATTTATGGTAGCTCATGGATGCCTAGTCGAGGAGTGGAAGAGGAGCGGGCCTTGAACGCACCCCTTATGTTCTCCTATTTTTAATCCCAACTATCCCTTCAGGTGTACTTTGGTTTATCGGACTGTACTTGCTGCCTTGCGATTGCATAAGCCCTCTAGTGTCTCGTTAGCGTCTTGTCGTTCGAGGTATCACTATCTATAGACTTAGAGTTGAATTCCCTGATAGAGATCCGGCCTCGTCCTATTGTCCAGGATAGTTTTTCAATAAAAATGCATTTATTAAATTCACTTCTGTATTAGATATATAAGATACATTTAGCACACGCACTCATGTATATAACATAAGATAAATATAAAAAAAGGAAATTGTTATGTAATGTATATGTGATGATATACGCAAGGTGTCTTGTAACGATGGGTCCTGGAGAATCTTCGAGAAGTCTCATGTTAAACAACCGAGTTACGAGTTAAAAATTGTGTTTTCTTTGTCTACCCGTTTACAGTCAAGAGTATAATTAGAGTGAGTTTGTGAACAATGTTTAACATGAGACTTCTCGAAGATTCCTAATTATACTCTTGACTGTAAACGGGTAGACAAAGAAAACACAATTTTTAACTCGTAACTCGGTTCTTTAATCGTTATTTAAAACGCCTATATGTAATGTACAAAACACAATGATAGTGAATACAGAAATGTGGCAGCGCCATCTCTGGGTGTAAATCTAAACTAACTGCATTCAACATTCCGCCCACCAAAGGACGTAGTCCTTTTACAAGCCCTTGAATGAATAACAATCAGAAAACTAACACATGAATGATAAAATTATATAATATTACACAAACTATTAAGACATTAAGTTTAATGACAAAGTATCAGAAATGTGTATGAAATTCAGAAAAAATATCTTAACAATAAAACAATCACTAATAACTACTCAGTTGTTCTCGGTAAAAAACATAATTTATTGCAAGGTCTTTTACAAATACCATTCTTGGTTTTTATAGAAACTACTCGGGTAAGATTGTCTTGTCCCATATGTTTCTCTATGATTCTACCAAGCCACCATTTGGCAGGGGGTAAATTTTTTTCTTTAATTATAACGATGTCATCGATTTCAGGTTCCGTTTTCTTAGTGGCCCACTTGTATCTTTGGTTTAGATTAACTAAATATTCGTCGGACCACCTATTCCAAAAGTCTCTCATTAGTTTTTGGCAGTACTTCCAACGTTTCAAGTTTGACACTTTATTGTTTTCCACATAAGTCTCATCTGGAATTGTTATAAGTGACTCTCCCACAAGAAAATGGCCAGGGGTAAGCGGCGTTGGATCGTCTGGGTTATCGCTCAAATATGAAAGAGGACGAGAGTTGAGACACGCTTCTATCTGAGTGAGAACAGTCATGAGCTCTTCGAAAGTAAGAGTAGAATCCCCAATCACTCTCTTTAAATGTTTCTTAGTAGAACGTACTCCTGCTTCCCATAGTCCTCCAAAGTTGGGTGCCTGTGGAGGGATAAACTTCCACTCCGTTCCTTCGTTTGTCAAAAGATGCTGGATTTCATCAGGCAGCTGGGATATCGCACTATTAAACATATCTCGTAATTGCTTGTCAGCACCGATGAAATTTGTGCCATTATCTGAGTACAGGGTTTGACAATGACCTCTCCTCGACACAAATCTCCGAAAAGCGGCTATAAATCCTTCAGAGGACAAATCAGATACCGCTTCAAGATGTATAGCCTTTGTGCTGAGACAAACGAAAAGACAAATGTAGCCCTTGTACGATTTTGATCCTCGACCAGGTGAAAATCTAATATTAATATGACCGGTGAAATCAACTCCAGATATTTTAAAGGGTCTCATAGGTTTCAATCTAGATTCCGGCAGCTGTCCCATGAGTTGGTTGTTATTTTGCTGTGAGTAACGCAAGCAAGTCACACATGTTCTACAATACCTTTTTACTAAATTCCTTGCTCGTATTATCCAGAATTTTGTTCTCAAGAAATTTAACATTAGTTGCGGTCCTCCATGCAACGTTTTTTGGTGAGCCTCTTGTAATATTAGTTTAGTAAGATGACTGTCGCTAGGTAATATCACTGGATGTCGTTTATCATAATTTATTTGAGCCTTATGTATCCGACCTCCTACTCTCAAAAGTCCGTTCTTATCTACAATTGGATAAAGGGTATATAGTGAACTCTTTTTTGGAACATTCTTCTGATTGATCACACGATCAATTTCCTCTTCAAAATACTTCTCTTGAGTTTTCTTAATACAAAATTCTAAAACCTCGTTCTTCTCTTCATTACTAACAGTTTTGCTAAAAATCTTCCTGTTTCCTTTAGGTACTTTAAGATTTAAAATTCTCTTACAATACGATAACACTCTCAACATTCTAGATAAATTAGAAAATTTTGTCCAAATAAAATCTTCTTTCTCTTTTAAAGTAGCTGTTAAAACTTTAATTGTCCTAGTTTCTTCAGATGTTTCAAAACTGTTGCAAAAACTATGTTGATATTCGTCTCGTAACCATTTTGGACCATGCCACCATAGTTCATGACGTAGTAGTTCCGAAACAGGCATTCCCCTTGAAGCACAATCAGCAGGGTTTTCATCTGTAGAAACATGCCTCCATTGGTCTTGATCTAGCATGGTAAGTATCTCAGATATACGATTGCTAACGAAAGTTGTCCAACGACTTGGTTCTCCGGCTATCCATGCCAACACAACCGTACTATCAGACCATGCGTAGAGATTGCTCTTCGGTATATCCATGATCTGCGAGACTTCATACAATAATTTTGTGGCTAGTAATGCAGCACATAGCTCCATGCGCGGAATGGAAATCTCTTTTTCTACAGGCGCTACTTTTGTTTTGGCCGTGACAAGGTTGACTATTATCTTTCCATTTTTATTCGTCGACCTCAGATAAACTGCTGCAGCATAAGCCGTTTGAGACGCATCGGCGAATGCATGGAGTTCTACAAGATCATCACTTCTCGTTTGTAACCATCTCGGTATAATAATATCCCTGATGTTTTCAATATCCCTCTCGAATTGTTGCCACTATAGTAAGAGCTGTGGATTAAGTTTTACATCCCACGGTAGCTTTGACTTCCAAAGTTTCTGTATAAATATTTTTGACGTTATAATTATTGGAGCTATCCAGCCCATTGGGTCATAGAGACGCGCTATCAAAGAAAGAACTCGTCTCTTAGTTATATCCTCATTCTCATTCTCAGGTAAGTAAAAGTTGTATTCAAATTGATCAGTGTTTTTATTCCATGAAAGACCTAGCACCTTAATACTGTCACTGGCTTTAAAAATCACAGACTGGTTCGATCTCTGATTCTCCTTTTTAATATGATCCAGCAAATCATGATTGTTGCTACACCATTTCTGAAGGTCGAAGCCACCTTCTCTCATTAAATTACTCATCTCCTTATAAATATTTATAGCCTCATTTGTAGTTTCACAACCCGTGAGTAGGTCATCCATATAGTAATCCAGTAACGTAATCTGAGCAGCTACAGGGTACCTTGACTGCTCATCCTTAGCAAGTTGTTGTAG
>MU159058.1:219223-239675 GCA_015888305.1 Antheraea pernyi | reverse complement strand
AGATTTTCAGCTTCTCCAGACAAGCAGCTCTTGAGGTAATGCAATTTTTGTACAGCACTCAATCCCGTATTTTTATGTATAAGAGAATCAAACATATCGTAGAATGTTTCCCATTCCTCATATCCACCGGAAAATTTTGGCAAATGAATTTGCGGTAGTTTCACTTCACATCCCGATATACCTACATTGCAGGTAGATGCAAAAGTAGTCTGTTGAATCGGTTTATATGCACACAAATCATCTTTAAGTTTAGTTTTATAATCTGCATAAACATCTTCAAATTGTGAGTACATGTCACCTTCAAAATAATCAAGCTTGGCTTTATCTGACTTCTCCAAAACAGCAACAATATCGTTATGACCATCAAAAAACGATTTACACAATTTTTCTAACGCTTCAAGTTTAGTTTCGATGTATGTGATGGTAATTCTTTCCTTTGGAGACTTTTTATAATTCGTTTGTGCTTTTTTTATGCGGTCAAACAAGTCTTCTTGCTTTCTTATCTCAGATTTAATTTTCTCAGACATATTTAAAATAGGGTAGAAATACCTTTGTTTAATTTCTCGAAGCCTTTTTAAACACTTGTAATTATTTCACTTCATGATTCTGAACGGTTTAACGTACTATTTTAATTCAAATGAACCGTTTTTTATTTAAATTTTAAGTTTTTTGCACTATTATTTAGTTCAATTCACTATTATTTATTCAATTCACTATTTTACACTGTTCACAGTTCACACTAAATTCCTCGGGTTTCGGCACCAAATGTTCACAAACTCACTCTAATTATACTCTTGACTGTAAACGGGTAGACAAAGAAAACACAATTTTTAACTCGTAACTCGGTTCTTTAATCGTTATTTAAAACGCCTATATGTAATGTACAAAACACAATGATAGTGAATACAGAAATGTGGCAGCGCCATCTCTGGGTGTAAATCTAAACTAACTGCATTCAACAAACATTGTGTTGTGGTGATTTAAAATAAAGTTGCTCTTTCATGCGTTTCCAAATAACCCTATTAATTTTACAAGGTTTGCTGTCAGATTTCGTTAAAGTAAGTTGCTCTGAGATTGAAGTTAAACGACGAGAACTTAGAGAAGAGGCGGTAGAGAGATGGATACAGGACCTGGTGGACGCGCGCTATAGGTGTTATACTATAGACGCCGTCCGCCCAGTCCTGCGGGAGTGGATAAATCGGGAGAGTGGCTCCTTGATGTTTAGGATGGTGCAGGTAGTACCGGGCATGGCTGCTTCGGGTGGTACCTTCACCATGACGCATGCAGAGAGCCGGGAGGGTGGGTATCCATAAGGGCATTTGCCCACTTTAATGAATTGATGTCGTTATGTTTGCTTGTGTAGTAGATTCAATTGTTTGGGAACTCCATACTGATACTACATTACTACCCGCGTCTTGAAATAACAAAATTACCAAAATGGATATTAAATTATACGATATGATATTAAAATTCCTATAAATATTATTAGTAGATTTCCCATCTGAAACAAACAATGCGTCTATTTAAACATACAAGCAGTAAAGAAAATAATTAAAATTATAATTTTTTATTCTGAATTAAAGAAAAGATAGCTATGTGGTAACCTTGGTAAGAACTTTAAATTTCGCCGAGAGTAAACGATTGTGGGTTCCTCGTGTCGCACTAACTTTATTGTGATTACCTTGTTCGTTTGCTATCATCGTAAATGAAGTGCGTGTCCTGTGAGACAATCATGGGTTCCTCGCATCACAAACTTCATTCTGATCACAATCCACCATCGCAACTCGTCGACGCCGACTACGTCTTTCGAATCTCGGACAGTACCGGTGAGTGATCACAACATTTTGGTACATGTTCTCGCTGACTTCACCTCTTATTCGCATCACAGGTTGTTCCCGATCACGTACGAACAACCAATTATGAATTAAATATTTTCATTAAAGAAGACATCTCGACCTTATCTAGTATATTCAAATATATTACCTGCTGATCTTTCGGTGTTGTTTTTTCTTTAGTAGACATTTCAAGCCAACTTATGATTTTTTTCCCTGAAGCTTGTTAGAAGTCCTCTGGATTCTAATGCAAATAAACCTTCTAAAACAAAATTTTACATCATTATATGTATTCGATAAACAATTATAGTATATATGTGTGGTTAAAACAAGTATCTAAATGAAATCAAAGCAAAATGCAAAAAATTGCACTCGTCCGTTGTGTCGTTTACTTATTCTAGGACTTATTCACGTTACTTATTGTACTTGTGATTGTTTTGTTATCACCCACCTCCGATGCTGCTGCATCACATTCAAGAGACGAGACTACAACACGACCGGAACATTGATATTAGCGCCACCATATTATAAATATACATTGACACTAGCGCCAACATATTTGATCACATTGATACTAGCGCCACCATACTAGAGAGACACATTGCCACTAGCACCACCATATTAAAGAAACATAAATAAGAATTATTATTATATAGATTTTAATAAGACGTAAATAAGAATTGATATTATTATATAGAATTGAATCATTAGTTTGGTCATTATGAATAAATAGTATATTCTTTGACTTCATAGTTCGGCCATGAAAGGCCATCTTGCCTTTCGCAACTATCGCTTTCGCTTTCGCTGATCTACATGTTGAAACAGATTAGTAAACACATTAGAGATACATAAATAAGGATAAATATATAAAATTGTTGTATAGCTTAAATAACATTAATCTGTTCATACTTTATTATTTTTGTGTTACTTAAATTATTTTGTGGAATTATGTGTAAATAGTAATCGCTTTGACTTACATAGATCGGCCTTTAAAAGGCAAGATGTCTGTGATATCTACGTATTATTATGTACGAAGTATTGTAAGGCGAAGCTCTGCCTACTATTGCCATTCCTGACTCCATCGACTCTATACGTGATTAATGTAACAGTTTTCTTGTTATTCATTGGTACAGATTAATTTCATTGTGCCGTTTACTTATTTTACGACTTACTCTTATTAATTAATTATCTAAGTAATTATTTTCTTTTTATTCTTGTAAATGCTTTATTTTGCATTTATTTTCTTGTAAATTTGCATTTATTTTTCTATTATAGTTTTCATTTTTATAATGTTTTATTATAGTACTATTACTGAAAAAACTCTGAAACCACGAATCCTGAAAAAAAAAACCCAGAAAATACAGTCCTTGGAAATAGTCTAAAGTTGGCTAGTTTAGTTGGCTAGTCAATATAACAAGCAAACCATAATCTTGAAGAACTTCGTTTTTAACCGGAACGAAAAAATTGCAAGGCTAAAAGAACCCATCAGACTTCGTAACTATATAATAATAATAATAATAATCATAAATACAGTGGTACAACAAAATAATCCCAAGGAGGTTTGATGTCAGGCAGGCGGCCGATCGTAAAAATTACGCCAAATCATATACCATAACATGATAAACATGTTGTACCGACCCTACTTATGTGGGATAAGGATAGGAAGAAGAAGAAGAAGATTCTTGAAAATGCTTTGTAATTCCTGTAATCTTAATTTTTTCCTTTGTCGTGACTAGAATTGTTTTTTTTTCGTCATTTTGTTATTGCTAATACAGATTGTCATGGTTCCCAAACTTTCTATTAAACTTATTCGGACTTAATCTAGAACAGAAACTTTATACAGTAGTTATTAAGGATAGCATTAAGCATGATGAGAATCACAAATTGATAAAAAGAAGAACAACATAGTGAAGAGAAGAAGAATTAGAGCAGTCGCAGGTGGATTTTTATTAGTGTAGCGAACTGGCCATTTAAAAGTGTCTATGTACACTGGCCTTTTTGAAAAGATGACTTATTCGATGTGAGAGACTGATATATATTTTTCCTCGACAGACAAGTCCATATTAAAAGTCTCGATTGCAAAGACAGTGTTTGATTTTATCATATATATTATACGAATACGCCCCAAAATTGGTGAACCCAACGTGATCTATAAGAAATACCGACGTAAGTACGGTCACCCCAAAATTCGTCGACGTCACAGGCGTCGCCTCCAACATAATCGGGCGATCACAGTATTTGCAACACAATCGAGTGTCGAGACAACGGTGACTTCCACATTACACCGACAATTTCACGGCAACTGTGGCCAACTACGTAGAGGACAAAACCTCGAACTTGGCAACGTCGTGATACGGAGACTTCTACAGTGGTGCACATTAGTGTCTACTAAAACCACAGCTAGTTGATACCTGAAACGTAAACCGTCTACAGCATGTACTCTACTGCAGCGCAATTAGCATCGCTAAAAGAGTTGGTGCAGCAACTTCAACGTGAAGTGGCTTTGCTGGAGAGCCAGCAACGGCACCATGATTCCCGTAACAGCTCTACATCTTCGACCCACAGAAGACGAAGCCACTTATCTGCGCTCCGGTGTTGGTATCACAAAAAATTGGTAAGAAGGCAAATAACTGTTCCGCACCGTGTAACTGGACTGAGGAAAACTCGGAACAGCAATCAGTAACGGCGGGCGCTGATTGCTGTTCATTAGATCATTATATCCGTCACTTATTTGTTACTGACAGGGCTACGAAGCACCAGTTCCTTGTCGATACGGGGTCTGATTTATGCTCTTTCCCTTACAGCTGGCTTAGAGAAAAGAGGTGTCCCTCTAACTAGGAGCTCAGTGCCGCTAACGGCAGTTCCATCAGAACCTTCGGTACCGTCAATCTTCGGCTCGACTTCGGACTACGCCGTGACTTCAGTTGGGAATTTGTAGTCGCAGATGTCAGTACTGCCATTATTGGTGCAGACTTCTTGGCACACTACCAACTTTTGCCAAATTGTCACAACAAGAGGATAGAGGATGGTAATACTGGTCTATCAGCAACCGCTTCCACAACTATCATTGCTCACTCTAGCGTTAAGGCCATAGGTCCCTCGGATTCTCCATTTGCACAAGTGCTTGCCGAATTCCCAGATATTGTTCGATCTCCCGGTCTTCCTCGCTTTCATAAGCACAACACGGCCCATCATATTCGGACTACAGATGGGCCTCCAGTATCATGTGGTCCTCGTCGGTTAGCTCCACAGCAACTTACTGCTGCCAAAAACAAGTTTGAATGCATGGCACGGAACGGCAATGCCCGCCCGTCTCAATGTGCTTGGTTCTCTCCGCTTTATATGACGGTCAAGAAAGACCTATCTTGGCGTCCTTGCGGCGATTATTGCGCCCTAAACGCGCGAACCATACCTTACCGTTATCCTGTCCGACATATTAACGATTTTAGCCACAATTTAGCAGGCTCCAAAATTCTCAGTACCATGGACCTGGTAAAGGCGTACCATCAAATACCGGTATACCACGAGGATATTTTTTTTTTTTTTTTTTTTTTTTTTTTTTTTCAAAGGTTGCAAACGAACAGGTGGGTCACCTGCTGTTAAGTGATCACCACCGTCCATGGACACTAACAACACCAGAGGAGTCGCAAGTGCGTTGCCATCTTTTGAAGGGAAGGGTTAGGGGAGGGAAAGGGAGAGGAGAGAGGAGAGGGGAGGGGAGGTGGGTCTCCGGCGCCCTCACTGACCGAACGAAACGCAACAATGCAAGCACTGTTACTTCACGTCAGTTTTCTATGAGAGGGTGGTACTACCCCGGACGAGCCGACCCATTCATGCTGAAACCAATAATAGTTTCAGTGTGGCTCTACCACCATTAGACCACCCGAAGACCACCATCGTTACACCATTTGGCCTCTTCGAGTTTCCTTATATGACCTTCGGTTTACGAAATGCTGGACAAACGTTCCAAAGATTTATTGATGAGGTCACACGGGTATTGAATTTAGTTTTTCCTTACGTGGACGATATCCTCATATTTTCTGAGAACAAATCTCTTCACAAAGACCATCTCAGAATATAGTTCAAACGACTACAAGATTACATACAAACTCTACTGGATTATTCACCACCTACAATTATCCATGGAGTCCGTCGTTTTCTCGGTATGATGAATTTTTATCGCCGCTTCATACCTCGTGCTGCACAGTTTCAGGCTCCACTAATTGACGCTGTAGTCGCCACCAACGCTAAAGGTGCAAAACTATTTTTATGGACGCCCAAGCTGTTGGAGCACTTTGAAGCCTGTAAATCCAGCCTATCAAACGCGACTTCAGCATTCCGAGTCACCCGAGGGGCCCGTACGGGGCGGGGGGTGGGGCACACTAGTCGCGGGTACGAACGCTGTCAGTGCACAAGATGTGCTCGGCAGGCTCGGCAAGGCCTCTCCGGATATGAGAAGCGGACGTCAAGGGCGGGCGGAGGCGGTGAGCGTCCTAGACGGCGAGACCTGTTTAGGGTAGCAGGGGCGCTTCGTACGCGGAGCGCGGGGACATCCGCGATAGTTCGCGGTATGACCCACGCCATGGCACAAGACTCAACTTGGAGGGTCAGAAGAGGACGGAAAGCGGGAGCACTCCTTATGCAGAGAGCGCATACGATGTACCTCATGAACAGAGAAGTTCTGTTCTTTCGTCGGAGATATCAACAGTTGGGTTTTCGGACGGGACTCTACGAATAACAACTCGTAGTTTTCGCTCTTCTTCGAGCGAGTGATTGAAAAACCCCCACTGATTGTCTCGAAGGAACTGGGTAAGTTTGCGATCTTAGGTAGGAGTCGCAACCTTTACCTGAATACCTAAAGCGGTACTCACGGCAGAGGTGTAATAAGTGCCTGCCGTGTCCAACATGCATGAAATATCGGCCCAGGATGCCATGTCCTGGAGCGTAACTTGGGGCGGTGAGCGGTGTTTCTTGCTTGAAGCTGCGGAAGCCGCAGCCTTGGGTGAAACCAGTCTAGAGGGCTTGGGAGTCGCCTTTGGCACTTTCACGCCATCGACGTTTAGGATCTTTCAAGGCTTAGTGTCTTCATTGTCGGAAGAGGGATTTTGGCGCTTATGATGCGGTCGGCGCGTAACTGTGGTGAAGCCATCGTCCGCGGGAGGGTCTTGCTCCATATTCCGGCCTGCATTGGATTCGGGTTCAGAGTCGGGCAACTCGAAATCGTTCGACACCTCGATCCTAGGAAAAACCGAGGGCGCGGGCTGAGCGTTTGGTGATTCGGCCCGACACTTCTTCGTATACACGTTGTAGTCATCAACCAGTCGGGGACATATGTCAGCTATGAAGCCGCGAAAAAGAGAAGTTCGCCTTCTCAAAGGCGAACCTCGCTATTGGAGGCTATACCGGGGCCTAAGGATGCGAGCAGGGTATGGGAAGACATTAAAAAACCTCCCCGCTAGAGGGGCAGGGGAGTGCGCCTTATTGAATTTAACGGACTATCCCAAGTCCGGTTCAAGGGTGCTGTGGGCGAAGTGCAACGCCTCCCAGGGGATCTACAGTGCCTAGGGGGAAACCCTAACATTTCTTTTCTTGTACAGCGCGAACCACGGAGCGAAGCACGACGTACGCAGGCACGCCGCGCTGGATCTCTAGAACGCGAAACGGCGACACGCATAGCACGGCGAACGCATGATGCACTGAAAAGTGCGGTTTGGTCATACCGAAAAGTACGTTTTGCTACGTTCTGAAAAGACTGATGATTGACGGAGTGAAAAACCGAAACTCTCGATGCGAGAACGAGGGCTCGTAACCATATCTCGAACTGAATATGAAAAACGTAACGGAAACTAATGTAAACAATCGCATCGAAAGTAATTTTACGCAAACATCCGATCCCCACGGAGGTACTATCGGACCTCCCGGGCCCGAACCCCGCTCCGTTATTGCTACACCTTATATAGACTTGCTTCATAATAGAGGGTAGAGCGTATTATTTATATTAGTACAAATATTTTTGAGGATAGAACGGGCATTTGCACCGACATATATTATATATATGCACACACTCAATAACAAAAAAAAACGCCTTATTTAAAGTTCCGTCAAACTTTTTGGCCGCTTTGAATATGGGTAGAATTCGAGTTTGCGCATAGTACATGTTACAGACAGCGAGCATGTGCAAAACATTTAGTGACATTGAATAGTTGAATAGTTATAGAAAGTGAAAGACGTAAATTTATTACGCTTTAGTTTGTATTACATATTGTTCTAGTACGTAGAAACTCACAATGTTAGCAATAACTTATATGGACATTAATGAACGAATAGACAGATAATTTATTAGGTATAAGTATTGTTTTGAACTGTGCAGAATATAATAAATATAAGTTAATGCCACATTGAATAGAAGTAAGCGCAAAAGAACGAAACCATTTGCCTTATTCATCAAACGGGCGCATCCTAGGGGGTCTCGATTTTGATCTTATGCAGGCCACATGCACAGAGTGCGTTTATTGGCCGCTTTATAGACTATAGACTCTGATCGAAACGATCACCGAGTAGACTCTGATCGACAGGGTTTAATCGGAATATTGACACGACAGAGTCTAATAAAAACAAATACACTTTGAGTAGCTGTATTAATATATATATTCAATATTTTTTTAATTTATTTCTATAACACATCACAAATATTGCGGATAGAGGTGATTTACAACCACCTCAATATATTCGCAACAGTACAGTTAAGAGGTTCATATAAAAAAAGTCAGAATATTATTACATAATACTTTTTAAATTAATCATAATGCAAGTAGATACTTGCATATTATATTAGATAATAGTTTAGCAGGATGTGGCAGTATATCCTCTACGATGATACTTCCAAGAAATTTTCTAGGTTAAATGACAGATATGACTCCGATTGCGTAAACTTGTAAACAATTTGACAGCTAATTTACAAAATCCTGTTTATTTGTATTGACTGGGCATACATATATGAGATATAGAAATTTATAGAAGATACATAGAGACATTTGCAAAGGATTAGAGATAAAACTGAACAGACAATAAATGTACAAATAATATTTGGGTAATAAAATAAGATTAAGAACTAGAAAAGAACAGCAACAGCCGACAAAGCTAGAATAATAAGAATTCACCGCATCATGTATTTGTCGGCTATAAATAGCTTCATGTAAAATTTGATTACTACCTAGTCGCCTACTTTAATTGAATGATCATCCTTGTACAGTATTTGTTTCCATAAGCGTACACATTGTAGCATATAAGGCATTTATATTGGGTTATTGTGTTGTGTTCATTATTTATTTGTATGAGAATCTTCCATATCTATTAACCTTCCATAAAAATATTATTTTTATTAGCAGCTCTTTAATATTTTTCACACCGTTCACGCGACGTTATAATGACAATAGAATAGTTAATAATAACAAATATCAAGAATAAAAAGAAAAAAAATACGAAAATTGCAATAAAATGAAACTGACAACAACAAAATTATTCAGGACCCGAGTGTACTGAAAGAGAGATCAGTGGATATGCAGTTCGTATACATATGTAGCTCTCACACTAAAGTACATGACAGCAAGGCAGGAAGGAAGAAGAAGGAAAGAAGTGCGGAGGCGAACCTGATCTGTCTCCTTCTGCGTCCAGTTGATACCTCAATTTATATTCTGTGTATCTATGTTCAGAGAGAGGTCAAAAATTGTGAGGACTGTATCTACATACCTGAGCCACTTACTGGTATTGATGATAATACAGGGTCAAACTGTCCTTTTAGACTTGAAGGCGCCTTTACTGTAATTAAAATAGATCTTGCAATGTTCGTTGTAGATTTCAAAGACATTTTTTGATATTTAATATATTTTGGGCTTTATACACGATCTCACCTGATGTTAAATGGTAATCAGGCTAAACCTGGAAAGGGACTGGTTCTCGTGTGCAGCTGCGGGCACGCACCCGTAGGTGCTTGGTGACTGAATTTTCAACTTAAGGGTGCTTGATAGACAGGTGGGATTATCAAAAGTCTTACTATCATATAAAAAAGCCCTACCGCCATGCGATAATATTCCGGTATTATCATATCCGGCAAGCTGAGAAGTTTGCACGCCGTCATGACAACGGTTGCCGGCGATCCATTGCCGACCTCTCGATGGTCGCCATTGTTATAGATAATACTGAGTTTACCATCAAGCACAGGGACATCACTGTGCCATAATACTAAAACAAAGGACACTTCAGCTACGCATACTTGCATACCTAGTTGTTTAAATAGTAAGTCAATGATTTCCATGATCTTTCGTAAAAATACAATCAAATCTCATAGCTTGATGAAACGGAAATATAAACGTCAGGGTGATAATAAAATGACGCGCGGTACGGTCGATACACGATCGACGCCGTCCGCCCGGTCCTGTCGGATTGGCTTAATAGAGGATGGGGCTCCCTGACGTTCCGACTGGTGCAGGTCCTGACTGGACATGGTTGCTTCGGTTGGTACCTGTACCGGATAGCACGCAGGGAGCCGACTGCCGTATGTCATCAGTGCGGCGTTGACTCGGACACCGCGCAGCACACTCTGTCTGAGTGTGCTGCGTGGGAGGAGCAACGTCGCACTCTGGCTGCGGCGGTAGGGCAAGATCTGTCACTGCCGAGCGTGGTTGCGGCCATGCTCGGCAGTGAGGAAGTGTGGAACGCAATGGCCGCCTTCTGCGAGGAAGTCGTCTCGCAGAAAGAGGCGGCGGAGAGGGTTCGTGAGCAAGATCCTCAAAGTGACCCTCTCCGCCAACGGAGGACAGGCAGGAGGAGGCGGCAGTTTGATCGCCTCCTCCCACCGTAGCTGGATCGGGGAGGATGGGTCGGGGGACCCATCTTCCCATTGCACAGGTCCGGCGGAAGGAGGAGACGGCCGGTGTGTACCCGGCTGACTCCTAACAAGACGGGGCCCGGCGGCGGCGCGTTCGCTACTGGGCCAACCGCTGGGGCGGCACGATAAAGTCTATAGAGATCTCGTGCCGCCCCAACTATAGCGGCAGACGTACACCGTGGGGTTTTAGTCTGTGCGACTCGGACATAACCCACCCTCTCCCCCGGGAGGGTGGCGTATCCATAAGGGATTTCCACACGTTAAAAAAAAAAAAAAAAAGGGTGATAATAAAATGACGTCTATATGAAAGTATGACGTCACCATAATGCCGTCATGGTTATGATTCGATCAACCAATCGAATAAAGACGATGGCCGACACAGAAGTACAACACTGAATGTAGTTACGGATGCAGATGTGACTAGCCCAACTGTCTTAGCGAGAAGCAAGTGTTAGAGGTGAAAATGAACATACAATAATATTTCAGTAATAAACTAAGACTAAAAACTAAATAAGAACACCAGTAGCTGAGCGATAATGTAGATGACAAAACTACAATAATAACAATTCGCCGCATCATGTATTTGTCGGCTATAATTAGCTTTAGATAATATTTGATTAGCGCCTACTCGCCTACTTTAGTTGAATGATCCGCCTTGTACAGTATTTGTTTCTATATGTTACGTATACCTAGTATTATATACTATGTTTATCATAGGTATTTGTGTTTTGTTTGGGGTGGCAACCACCACACCCACACTGATCGAGGTACCTAGCCTAGGCAGTGGACTGTATATTTAAAATTGGCTGGAGGTAGATACCCCTGGAAAAACATATGCCGAAAGGATTTTCTTTATAACCGGGATAAAACGCTCACTTACTTGATATAATGTCTTCTCCGCCGCCGTTGCCAATGGTGAAAGCACCAGTGGTCCAACACGTACACACACAATGCACAAATATAAATTCCGAGCCACCGTGTCGCTTGTAAGGTGAGCGAGTCCGAGTGTAAGCGCGAGTTCCGAGCAAGTGCCGCCGAGTAAGTCCGTCGAGTAAGTGACCGATCATCCCGATTGTCCGTTGACAATGTGTCAAAAAAATAATAGTTTTGGCTACCCCCAGTCAATTTATGCCCGAACAGTGTTCATTACTTATTGGTGATGAAGCAACGCTTTCCATAGAAACATCATTCTTATAATTGACCCTAATTTTTTTTCAGAAAACATTACCAGTTGATACCTCAATATATATTCTATATATATATGTTCTAAGAGCGACCAAAATTAGCAAGAACTGTAGCTACATACCAAAGCCTCTTTCTTTTAGTGGTGGTAATAATAATAATATACGGACAGGCTTTGCTTCTGGTCCCGGATATCCACTTGCTGCAATTAAAAAATACTTTGTAATGTTTGTTTTACATTTCAGTAAACCTTTTTTTAAATACTTTATAAGCTTTAACCATAACCTTATCTGATGTTAAATTATGATGTTATCCAAATGGCAAATATACTAAACCTAAAGAGGTATTAGTTCTGAAGTGCAGCTACCTATACACACCCATACATGCTTGGTAGATTTTTAATTTGAGGGTGCTAGCTAGCCAGTTAGGCGTAGGAAAGCCCTACCACTACGCGAAAATGTCCTGGCATTATCATATTCAACAGCTAAAGTTTGAAGGGCAGCGTGATAGTGGCTACCGGCGATACATTGCCGACCTCTCGATGGTCACCGTTGTTTTAAACTGTACTGTGCTTATCAACAAGCACAGAGGTGTCGCTGCTCAGTCCCGTGAAGCTGTGAAGGCCCATCAGATCAAAAACGTAGTTAGTTCGAAAAAAAAAATGTCACTGTGCCGTAGTATTGTGAACACAGGATACTTAATCTACACATATTTCTATACGCCTAAGAAGGCCTTTTAATAGTAATTCTTTATTTTCAACTTCTATATGATACTTCGTAACAATACACTCTAACCTCACAGCTCAATGAACAGGATTTATAGTAAATATCACTCGAGAATCGAAAACCAGGAATAGTTTAAATAATTACATACCTGCGCCAATTTTAGATAAAAGTCCTGTTGGTATGTTAGTGGGTGTTGGGCGCCCGAAAGCCTCAGTTCCTGATAATAAGAAACATTTTGTATTAGTTGTGGTAAATTAAAATATTTATATATATTTTAAGCACAATCTCATCTGGTGACAATGTGACCCAAGACAGTAAACGCTAAATCTAGACGGACTAGCTCTTAAGTATACCTGTCGGAACAAAGGGATAGTAGTTTCGCGACGGACTTTCAACTGACTTTAATTAGTTTAATTAGCGGATTTAGAAAACCTCTAACAATAGCCTATAGTTTCATCACAGCGTTTTCTTTAAGGGAAAGCTTCGTTGAAAAGTAAATTAGCAAAATATATTTCAATTAATGTATGCCATAAATTATATTGATTTTAATAATAAAAATATATAGCAGAGTAAGTATCTCCTACACGTGTCGAGTTTACCTATATAGTACGTATTGAAAAAAGAGTGCAGTATGAGGCTGCAACACCTGTATACTCTTATATTTGTATGATACGCACGAAACACGTGTTTGTCTCACCAATGGATTTATATGTAATGTATTGTGTGGTTAGCTATTTCGTTTTTTATTGAAACAATAGGCTAAATAGTTGTTCTTGTAATAAAAAGTATTTATTTTGTTAAACACAATGTTAGACCACAATATAAATTACAATATTATATAAAATACAATATTCTTGCTAACGTAACTTACTAATTATATATTAATTTAATATACCTATAATAAAGAGAAATAACATTCAAAGCTATTACTTCATTTTATTCTTTACTTGCATGGATTATTAAATTTTTAACGTAACGGTGTTTAATATGTCATTTTACAGACTCATTGTTCCATAGTAAATGCCGAAAGTCTTTACCATAGATAATATAGAGTTTAAAAATTACAATAAATAAATGAGCAGGAAAACAAATAAAGGTTTAAATAATTTACAGATATTATTTCAAAAGGGTAAATACCAAGACCTAGATTTGACATTAGCCCATATTTAGTCCTATACCGTATTCATCGAACGCTGAGACAAAATGTAAACAAACCATTAAAAAGGTTCTTTTAGGGTCACGATTGCTACTAATAAAATGTGAAATAAAAATATATAGAATTTGCCGGAATGTTTATAAAAAAAATCAGCACTGTACTGTCTGACGAAAAATATTGAAATCAATGTACGCGAACTATTAAAAGTTTTAAAATTGCTTTAAACAACTTTTAAACATATTTTCAGTTTATCAGTGTAATCGTTACACTTAAAAGACCTACAAAAGTACTAATCGTCAAATATCGATTATTTTTCAACACTACCAAATTATAATGTACCTATCGTTGACGCATACTTTTGACAGTGAAATATCACTTTATGTGTTTAGTCGGATTATATCCGCCATTTTTATTCATCTTTGTTGTTGACACGGTTGTGCATTGTTTTCACTACATTTTATTAAATATTCTTGTCATTATAGGTTTTTAGTGTGTTTTGATATATTAAGCTGTGTTAGTTGTTTGTTGTTATTGTGTGTTGATATACTTTTCTGTTATTATTTACGTTTTCGTGGTTAAACTCATGGATTTACCTGGACCAAGGAACTATTGTACTTTTTATTCGCCGAAAAAAATACGTTCGAAAAATATATCGTTGGTTTCTACAGAGAAGGATATTATTATTGCCCATAAATACGTGGAAGAGAGTTGGCTTAAAGATTAATACGTGTACATAAATGATATAAGTAAAACTGGTGATATAACAGGTATATCGCAGGCTTACGTATACAGATTTAAATAAACAGATACATAAAAAAGAGAACTGGGCTGTCTACAACCACCTCTACATCGCTTACCAAGGCACTCTATAGTTGAAAGTATGAATGACTTTGATATGGGAGAAATATATTGAAAAGAACACATGTTTTGTTTAATAATGAACTGCCTACTATCGATAAGGTTCTGGAAGCAGTAAATGCTGATGACATGTTACCTAATTTTAAGAGGACAACTTTCTTTCGTTATTGTCAAATTGCAATTTAAATACATCAAATGTTCTCGTAAAAGTGCAATGATTGTATTGTATTGTGGAGAATACAACATTTAAAAACTATTTCAAAGTTAAGGAACGAGGGGAAGAAAATTTATTATTTGGAGGTCGATCGCGCGACCAATTTTGGTCGATCACTCGCAAGTTCAAATTTAAAGGAACAGTTACACAACGATATTAACAGATGCTCTTATTTTTCACTTCAATGTGGAGATTTTTTGGAAATTTTACATCTTAAGAAGAATTGTTGGGTATGATTTCTTTGAAAGAAAGGACTAGAGGTGTAGATATATTCAACGGGTTGAAAAGTCTGCTTAGTGATAAGAAAGTACCTCTATTTAAAATTAGTTTCAATAACAACGGATGGCGCAGTTGCAATGATAGGCCGCATAAATGGATTTATATTTTAGCAGGTTAGACCATTTCCAGAAAATTCACCTTTGACCCATGAATTTGCTTGGGTTACTTATGAAACATAGTTTGAATTATAGCATATAACAATAACTAGCAAATGATATTTAGATTTCTCTGTTAGTGTGTTGAAGAAAACACAATTTTAATATTTTAACACTTTGTTTACATAAAAAAAAACATACATAATATAATCTCACATTATATTATTTTAGTTATATGGGTGATTGAAATATCAATGTTTTATTTTACAGGATCTAACTCGGGCATCTTAGAAGGTGGTGAATTAATTTTCGAGGCAAAGAAAGCTGATACCGACTATCACTCTGAGTTGGATTCATATAATTTTAAATAATGGTTCAGCCAAATTCTATAGACAAGAGTTGGTGATAATCTAACAGTCTTCAGACTTTTCTGAATAAATAAATTTATGAAACAATGTATTTGGTATTATTTAATTGTGATTGATATGTTTTATATATAGTGATGTGCTGAAGCTTAGTGGTATTATCATTTCATGATTTGGTTGGTTAAAGTTTAAAATCTTTCTCTAAGCACATACTAATGTGTCATGGCAGTTGTACTTGAGAGCTAGTTGCCTTCAGGTTTAGCTTGTTACCGTCATCCGCTATGTATTTAAAATCGCAGGATATTGCGGTTAAATCCTTAATCTAATTGTACTAACCTATTTGTAAATGTGTTTGTAGTAGGTAATATCGGAAACTACTGATCTGATACTGATCTTTACTACAGGAAAATATATTTTACCCCCTAGTAAATTATATTGATATAGAGTAGTAAATTATAACAAAGTCGCGAGTGTTTACTAGTATAATATTTATGTAAAAAAAGTTTTAGAACATATGGTTCTTTGTTTACATTTTGTCTCACGGTAAAATGAATGGACTATAGATTTATTTTGTATGCATATTTCATAGCTATTACATAATTTCTTTATATTGATTGAGTGTTAAATTTTTCGCTATATAATATGGTTTAATTTTATTTTCCATTTGCCTTATTCCTATATGACAGTATGTATAATGTATAGTTTTTATAATTTGTTTACTGAACTTTTCAGTTAATATGATCTTTCCTTTTTGCTAGGCTTGAGTCGCGGAGTAGAGTTCCGAACCAACCGTCGTATCGGACGGTTGTGGGCATCGCTGCATTTGACACGTTTTTCGTCTCTCTCTGACGCTTGTGCTCGCGCTCACTCTTGACGCTCTCGGCTCTCGAGTTGCGTCATGTTGCGCGTCGTTTTTACATCGTGTTATACGCCGCGCCTTGTTCGCGTGTACGTCGTGCTTCACGTCGCGCCTCACGTCGTATTTCGCGCCCTGCTTCGGGTCAAGCCTCGCGTCGTGATTCACACCACGTAAGCTGTTATTATCGATAAAGGTCTGTCAATCGTTCAGCTCTCCTTTTAGAGTGTAGTAAGCCGCACTTTTCGGTACGACCATGGCTACAACAAAAGTCCAGTCGTCTGGCTGACTCACGGATACCTCACGGTGTAGTCAACGAAATGAGTTGGAGCAACCTGTCCCCTCGTCGTAGGCCCCGAGGCAAACTCCACATGCAGACGGGCCTGGGTAGCTTGGCTTTGGCTGTGTCGCCTAGTCAAGTCGAGGTGTCTACCTCGCACCGTCCCGATCCCCTTTTTCCATCCCCGTGTATCTGTTTGGGCGTAGCCCAGTTTACTGGTCTGCGTTATCGGTCCCGGGCTTGTTAGGGCCTCCCCTGGGCACAGTAGGTCCCCTGTGAGCCATTACACATCGCCCACAGGCCCCTTAGTCCGGACTCGGGATAGTCCGTTAAATTCAAATCGGCGCATCCCCCTTCCCCTCTGACAGGGAGGATAATCATGTCTCGCCCCGCCACACACCCTTCCTTAGAACTCTCCATGGCTACGTCACATCAACCCAATCCTGACCTAGCTGAAATTAAAGCTAAGTTCAAACCTAAGCACATGCCTGAGCACATTGTGCACAAAATTACTTTTCTATCGACTGAGATATGGTGCGAGAATATCCACACCTTGCCCTTCCGGTATATACCATACCCGAAGATAAGTCCGATAGCGAGTCAGGCCGCATCCCTATTTCAGATAGGAAGGCCAACACCAAGAAGAGGGCCCGGGAAGAGAAGCCTTCGAACGTACCGCTCTCTTCCGTATCCTCCGCTAATATCACAGTGGCGAATTCCTTTTCATCACTCTTCTCAGACTCGATACTACAGAGTCTCACGTCTCCTGCCCACTCCCAGACTTGGATATGGACGTCGATCCGTCCGTTCCTACCTTCATAGTGTCCCAACTGTCAAGGGTACAGACACTGCACCCGAAATGGCTACCTGCGTCCCAGATGTATCAAATGTCTCCACTAAGGAGTGCACCTGCACCCAATCCTCTCCTGAGCCCACTAGCTGCATCATGTGTGGCACGTCCGGTCTCACCGCGAACTATCGCGGTTGCCCTTGTGCGCCTCTCACACGGCGTTGTCGATATCCAAGGCAGGTCTCCCTGTGCAATGAGGAGATGAGCCCCCCGGCCCATCCCCTCAGGTTCGGCTACGGTGGCAGGAGGAGTTGTGCAAAGCGCCGCCTCCTTCTGCCGGTCCTCGGTTGGCGGAGACGGCCACTTAGCGAGTCTGCCTCGCGGGCACTCTCCGCCTCCTCCTTCTGCGAGACGACCTCCTCGCAGAAGGAGGCCATCGCTCGCCAAGCCTGTTCGCTGCCGAGCATGGCCGAAACCACGCTCGGCAGCGATAAGTCCGTTCCCACTGCCGCCGCCAGAATGCGGCGCTGCTCCCCCCACGTAGCACACTCAGACAGAGTGTGCTGCGCGGTATCTTCGACAGCGCCGCACTCGTGGCAGGCGGTGGTCGGCTCCCTGCGTGCGATCCGGTACAGGTACCACCCGAAACAACAGTGTCCGGTGAGTACCTGCACTAGTCGGAACGTCAGGGAGCCCCACTCCCTAGACATCCACTCCCGCAAGAGCGGGCGGACGGCGTCTACGGTAAACCGTCCGAACCGCTCGTCCGCCAAGTCCTGCTGCCACCTTTGGACGAAGAACGTCTCTCCGCCCCTACCTCCCTGGGAGCCGGAGGCTCCCCCGTTCTTTTCCTCGCCGCCGTGAACTCGTACACGGCGGCGAGAACTCCTGCCTCCAGCTCCCAGGGCAGGGAGCCGGCGAGCACACAGGCCGCCGCCGAGGACACCGTCCGGTACGCCCGGATCGCCCTCAGTGCCACCGTGCGCTGCGCACTTCGCAGCGCACGCACGTTGGCGGCACCGAGGGCGTCGGCCCAGACCGGAGCCCCGTAGGCGGCCATCGCTCGCACGACTCCCATATAGAGTCTGCGGCACCCGGCACCCGGTCGCCCTACGTTGGGGAGCAACCGGCCGAGTGCCGCAGCCGCCCCACCAATTCGCGGTCCGAGCCCCGCAAAATGGGGCCCGAACCGCCAGCGCCCGTCCAGGGTGAGGCCCAGATATTTCATCCGGGTCCCCACCCTGATCCGGGCGCCTTCCACCACTATGTGGGCCCCAGGTGGTGGCCCTCGCCGAGGCCCATGAAAGAGTAGGGCCTCGGTCTTCTCGAGGGCCACCATGAGGCCCAACCTCCTTATGCGCCTGACCACGAGGGTTGTGGTCATCATGGCCAGGCGCTCCACCTCCCTCCAGTCTCCCCCCCGGGCTACGACTAGGGTGTCGTCCGCGTAACAGATGAGGCTACCGCGCCCTCCTGCCTTTTACGGGCCCCTCAGGCCCCGTGGGCTCATAAACCCGCGTCCCAGCCCATTCCTCGACCCCAGACGACTAAGTCTACACAGGCCGACCCGCTTGCTCCTTTACCTTTCCCAGGATCGATTGGATAGGTCAGTTACTCATATTTCATGAGATTTCTGAGATTACTGCATTTCACGAAATGACAAACAGTTCTAACTTAGGACACTTAAAAGCGATCGCTAGTTTTCCCACCATGCCATCGCGGCCACCCTACACAAAGCCGCAGCGCGCTTCTATATCGAATAAATTAATGCTTTTAGTATAAGATAGAATAATAAATCTTCCCCTAAAATGATCGTTAAGTAATTTTGCAATTCATATTTTTAAATTCCAGCGCCGGCGCCGTCTATGTAATACTCAAATTCGATCTCTATTAACATGCGTGTTTGCGCCCACACTCACGTAACCCTCTCTCGAGCTGCCGCAACGGAAGAGCCCCTCTATGGATTGCATACACAAATCGCGGTTCTTCCGGTAATATCCCGAGCCTAGGTCGTCCCCGCAAGGAGCCCCCGAGATGTTACTATCGCGATACAGTGATTCACCCACATCACTTGTACATACATAAGATCACCTCTCATATATAGACATGGTGGAAGGTTTTGTATTTTACCGAACTGAATCGAGTACTTTAGTTCGTTTCATATCCGATATACACGGTATACGTTTGTGAACCATGCAATCTCAATTGTATGATTCACAATCGAATATATGTATGAATAGCTTAGAATAGTTTAGATAGGTCAGATCCCCCCGCCTCGGGAGTTAGTCGAGGAGGTTCACGACGGTCCTCCCCCTCCGATAACGGAGGAGGAGATGGCGAGGGCCGTGGAGCGCCTCCTCAACCGGCGAAGAGCGCCCGGCCCTGATGGGGTCCCGGGCCGGGTGCTCGGCCTTACTTTGGGCCACCTAGGGGGGTGGCTTCGGGAGCTGTTCGACCAATGTCTTGCGGTCGGACAGTTCCCGAAGCCCTGGAGGCTTGGGCGGCTCTGTCTAATGGAAAAGGCGGGCCGCCCTCCGGACTGCGCGTCCGCGTATCGACCCCTAGTCCTGCTGGACGACGCCGGTAAGGTGCTGGAGAGGATTATCTCCTCCCGGGTCGTCCAGCACCTAGAGGGCGTGGGGCCGAATCTGGCGGACGCGCAGTATGGCTTCCGGGCAGGGCGTTCCACGGTGGACGCCCTGTGCCTCTTAAAGTCGCTGTCGGCAGAGGCGACCTCCCAAGGGGAGAAGGTTCTGGCGGTGTCCCTAGACATCGCCAACGCCTTCAACACTCTGCCGCATGGGGTCATACGGGAGGCGCTCCGATATTTCGGAGTGCCCCCCTACCTGCGGCGGGTGCTGGAGGCGTACCTCGAAGATAGGGAGGTCGCCTACGTAGACGGCGACGGGCGTATGGTCCGGCGGGCCACAAGG